>VZTT01070321.1:2541-24633 GCA_013400855.1 Buphagus erythrorhynchus
TTTGCTTAAAAAAAAAAACTGCATCTCAAAGTACAAGCATTCTGGAAGCAGAGTGAAAGGTTGGCACATCAATCACCTGCAAAAGGGAACTTTTCCCATGTGTCCAATGTGTTATGCTTTGAACTTTATTATTGAACACTGAAAAGATTTGGCATGCTATTCATCAGCATTTGGAAAGTTCCAAGTTATCTCCCTGATAAAATGATTGCATTTTCATGGCACCAATAAATTTAAGAATATACATCTTTGAGAACAAGCATTAAGAGTATTCCTAATTTTATACAGTCATCTGGATATGAAGTCATGACACCAAGTAATTTTTTACAAGTACTGTGAGAATAACCAGGAGGCTCTATTAACTTTACCACACAGTCTCATTACAACTTTTAAAGTACTCAGCAGAATAAAATGATAGTCACCATGAGCTTTCCAGATCCATGGGATCTTGAAGAGCAAGCGTGGAAACTATTACTGCCTGTAAAAAAAAAAAAAAAGCTAAGGGAATGGAATAAGGAAGGAAATACCTTTTGCAGCTTGGAAGCTATTTGCAGTTTGATGATACATCTCCAGCTCAGAAGACAGACAGCATAACATGGCTGCTAACTGCAAAATAGCATTCTGTCAAAAAAATCCAGCCCTAAACTTTGAAAAAGTTTCTCAAATAAATACAAATCCGCATACCCCTTATAAATGAAAAGCAACACAGGTTTTAACTGGATCCAAACTAAACTTCAGTTCATGGAAAACAAGGCTCAGGTTTGCTTGAAAACATACATAATACATACATAATCCATGCTGTAAAAGACTGGGCAACAAAAGACACAGCAAGGGCTTTTCATTGAGGGGACAGCACAAGTCCAGAGCTAACTGGAGCAAGGTTTCTGTGAAAATTTGGAGTTAGGGAACTTCTGGGCATTCAGTTGTGATTAAAGGCAAGGCATAGCTTCAGGAAGCAGCTATATGAAAGTTTTATAAACATCTGCAAAGTTCCTTAAAAAGTAAAATTCTACAGCAAAACTGACAACAGGGAGGTTCATCCTTAGCCCTCCTCCCACAGCTGTAATAAGTTTATTTCATGCTACAGGTTTGCCACCATACCAAAGCAGAGGATTGCACAGATGGAAATCCTAATTGCTTGGCTATCACTTTGCCCATAAAACAATAATTTCAATTCTCTAGTTGCATTAAAGAATGTATGCTGCTGACTGCTGAACTCACACTGCTATTCGGGTCAAAAAGAAAAAAACCAACTAGCTACATAGAGATGTCAGAGTAAATCATGGTGAAATATGGCAGGCCTTTTGCACACTTTATGTCTTCCATCAGCCTTCTGCTTTCACTTGACAACACAGTGGAATTTTTGGGAAGCAGAGATCAGATATCTTAATCTAGCTGAGATTTCAAACCTTTACAGCAGGGACTGTCTAATGCAATACATAAGGAGATTGGCATAAAAGCTGAAAGTACATCAGCATAAATCCTACTCCTCCAAGTAAAAATTATGTCATCACCATCATGAAATAGAGATAAACTTCCTAAAGTGAACTACTCCATCTTGAGCTGCTGTTGGATTTTTGGTCTTCCTGGAGTGTCCATCTAGGCTGTAAATTCCTCAAAGCAGGAAACATTTTATCTTCAGTAGTAAGAAGAGACCTCCAAGCACAGTCTGTGTAAAGTAATGTACACACTGAGCACAGTCAGAGCACACATACATCTCCACCATACCTAACTAGGTTTACTATTGAATAATAGCCTATTTTGAGCAGAATGCAGCAAAGTTTTCTTATTTTCTATGCCTCTTCCAAGCAGTGTTTTCAGCAGGACTTCCAAGTAATTGGCTTGTTCCCAAAACTCCTGGGAAACCCTTTCCTTCCTGCAGCATGCCAGAAACCATTTCACTACGAGCATGGATTCCCCACAAAAATAAGCAGACAGGAATGGAGTACAAGAAAAAAAAATTAAGATTAAAGTTCAGAAGACTGCACAATATTTTTCTAAAGGCTCCACAGAAACCATTTTGCAGAATTAATGCTTGAAGCACAGATGAAGTGAGCAGAGCTTTAGATGAACTATTTGATCAGATGAAGGAGAGTCAGATGGGATTTGGGGAATTTTCAGTTCATCATGGGCATGAGAGTCCAGCATGGACAAAGAGCAGTGCCAGAGACAATCTTATGTCATCATATCCCAACAGGTCATTGTATTGGTCCCCTTGTCACCACTTAAAACAGGTCTCTCTCTTCTGGGCTCTCCACACCTCACCTCAGAGCAGGACAGCAAACCATGGAAAAGCTGTGTCAGCAAGAACAGAGTGGGACAGGTCTCTCCCTCATCACAGCAAGACCAGGAAAGATTTTACCAGATCATACCAGCACAGGAGATGCCTCATTTCTGTCATCATTAACTTATCAGGAAGAATATGAAGCCTTGTGAGAAACTTTGGACCTCCCTTAAGTTGGTTTGGGGGTGAACCTAAGGCTCTTGAGGTGCATCAGGATTATTACATTGGTACAGCAGCAGTTTTGGACATAGCCAAAGTTCCCAAAGGCACTGAGTTTTACTGCACAGAAGCTGTGCCATGGAAGTGTCCACAGCTCCCAGACAGAGCAGGCTGAGGACAGCCACTCTGGCCAAATATAGAAAACTCAGATTACACCAAGGTTTCTGAGATGGCAAAGAATAGAAGAGGGGAAGAAAAGAAGCCTAGGAAAACTCAGACACACAGTGGCTGTAACTAGAACTCAAGTGACTTTTATCACAAAGTTACAGTCCTGGTGGGTCAGAGCTTCCCTGCAAATCAAAGCATCTACATCTGGCTGCCTTTTAGAATTTGCATTTGTTATTGTCACTGAGCAAACCACAAGGCTGCAGATAAAAAGCTGCCTGTCAGGTCATCAGCCATAACAGGACCAAACAAGATTTCTGATGTGTTCCTCAGGTCTCATGCACTTGAGCCCAGCCACAGACCCTAAATTTGCACTGATGGCACCTGGATGTTTGTATATCCAGTCTGTCTTGGTTTGTGAGCTCAAATGAAATTTTAATGCATCGAATCCACTGTGGTGCACACACTTCTCACAGAACTGCACAGGATGTTATACAGCAGTGATTACATCTAAGTTCCCTGGCTGCTGCCTAACATCAAATCTCAGTTTGTTTTCTCCTCTCTTATCATAAATCACCCTTGAAGTGACTGCCAAACGAATGAAAGGGAATGCTAAAAACCATACAGGAGCACTCACCAAGGAAGCTAAACAAATCTTCATTATAATTAGACTAAAGCAAGGACCCACCCAGAACAGTTAGCAATTCCCCCAAGCAGGGCTGCTCTTCCCATGCAAAGCATTTCTCAGCCAACGATTTCTTTAAATAGGGCATCCCCAAAAAGAGTCAAGTTCCTGGGTTCTTTAACTGTTCTGTTATTTCACAACACTTGCAATTATTTAAACAATCCTTCATGCCCCTGACACTAAACGCAGTCTTTCAGCCTTTCCTTCCAAAGTCAGCTTTTCCTGCTCTTGCATTTTCCAGAAAGAAGCCTCTGGAAACAGCTCCTGTGCTGGCCTGGCATGAAAGTGCAGCTCTCCTTTTAAGCCTTGCCTTTGGCCTAAACACTCAGTTCTTAGAATGTTTGAATGGCATAATTTGATCAACACCAGTGTAATGCTCACAGCTTACAATAACTGTGTCATAACAGCTCCTCATGGCCCTCTAGCTCAGCCAAAAAAAAAAATAATCAAATATCTCTCAAAAATGTAAAATTATATTTATGCATATATACATATATCTTCTAAAAGTTGAAGTAAAATTACTTCTCAAGCTCAAAGCTGAAAACAGATGGTAAGCACAGCACTGAGCATCTGACAGGGCTTTGGTAGCCCAGCTACAACTGCTTATTAAACACTGGCTTGGGATCCTTCTCTCACCCACCCCTGCATATTGAAAATTCTCCCAGCTAAATCTCCTCAAGTTCTCATCAGTCCTTTCTCCTGCTATTTCCTGGTCACACTGAGGGTTTGTTTTCTTTCAGGACAGACATTCCCTGCTGTGCTTTTCCTGGTTTCAGACTATTTTTAATATTTATTTTAAGTTACTATGGCAACAGGGAATAACAGATGGTAAGAGTTAAAATTATGCCACAGGAGACATTTATCATCATAGCTCTGTATAATGTGAGCTCTTGTTCTCTGGATTTTTCCCCAAGCTGGACACTCCCCTTGTTATTTTATGATGGCTACACTAATGAATGTATATGCCTAATGAATAGTATAAGCCTCTCAAATTTATCAGCACATGTTTGATGGGCTATGGTAATTGCATTAATGAGAAAGTGGCAATGTTTATTTCTTGCCATTTCTCACCACTACTGAGAGAACCAGGATTCTGATTGCAGATTTCATGCTCTCCTTGGTCCAGAAATAAATCACATTCATTTCTGTGGTGCCAAGTTTAAAAAAAAGTATTTAATAGCATTAAGGTAATTGAAATCTAGAATGGGTTACATAAGTTATATAGGAGCATTTTATGCAACTCTGGTCCTTCAGGGGGAATCATGTACATCTACTCACTCTGGGAAGGATCCAAAATAGCACATATAAAATATAAATACAGCTACCACTAACTTAGAAAAAGTTGTATGCACATGTGTGACCTGAATCTGAAAGGTAGAGAGTACTGAACTTGGGGTCCACGCCTCAGAACACCAGGACAACTTTCAATATTGACTCCAGGAAATATTTGCAAGTATTATTCAGTCTCATTAAGCTTGGGCCAGCTGAACCTGTTTTACTTGCCACCCAAGGTAGGGATGCTTGGCTAGCAATGAACCTAATATCTTCTTCTTATAAGCTTTAAAAATCTCATTATAATGGCAAGTATTCAGAAATCATCAAAACTCCCTTTCAAAATTGTGAAATGACTTCCTGGAGCAAATAATGAGAAAGATGATGAGAGTTCAGCCATGCCAGTCTCCCTGGGAATCTCCACCATCACATCCCAGCAGCCAGTCACTAGTGGGGATTTGCAGGGCTCCATTTTAGGGCTGGTGCTCTTTAATGACAAGTTGGACATGAGCCAGCAGTGCCCTGGCAGCCAGGAGGGACATCCCTGTCCTGGGGTGCATCAGGGACAGCATCAGCCAGGCAAGGGAGGGATTGTGCTGCTCTGCTCTGCACTGGGGCAGCCTCACCTTGAATGTTGTGTGCAGTTTGGGATGCCACAGTGTAAGAAAGACATTGGGCCATTAGAGAGTGTGCAGAGGTGGTGAAGTGTCTGCATGGGAGGGCATACAAGGAATAGCTGAGGTCACTTGGTCTGTTCAGCCCAGAGAAGAGACTGAGGGGAGCCCTCAGTGCAGTTACAGCTCCCTCAGGATGGGCAGGTGCTGATCTCTCCTCTAACAACCAGACAGGACTGGAGGAAATGCCACCAAGCTGTGGCAGGGGAATTTCAGGTTGGATATTAGGAAAAGGTTCTTCCCCCAGGGTATAGTCAGGCACTAGAAAAGAGAATGGTCCTGGCACCAAGCCTGACAGTGAAAAAAGCATTTGGACAATGCCCTCAAGCACATGGTGACATTCTTGGGGTTGTCCTGTACAGGACCAGTTGAACTTCTATGATGTCTGTGGGTCCCTTTAAACTCAGGATATTATATGATCCCCCCTAAAGAGACCAGGATGAGATACAGGAGAGTTCCTTGGGTCTCCCTAGTTACTGTGGTTCAACACATACACACAAAGCACAGCTCAAATTCTCCCTTTGGGACCTGGCAGCTTGTGCAGTGCAGCAGTTTCAGGATAAGTGGGGAATTTGTTCATTACTATCTCAAGTACCAGATACTTTCAACTATGTTTGGTCTCCTAAGGATACAGCAGTCACAGAACATCAAGCAAATTCCACAGGATCAGCAACCTTAAAAATCTCTTCACAGATTAATAATGCTCAGTTACCAGGCAATGCTTACCAAAAAATACCCATATACATAAAATCATAGATTGGTTTAGGTTGAAAAGAACCTTAAAAATCCTTTCATTCCAACCCCCTGCCATGGGCAGGGACACCTTCCACTAGACCAGGCTGCTCAATGCCCTATCCAGCCTGGCCTTGAACACTTCCAGAGATGGGGATATCCACAGCTTCTCTGGATAATGTATTTCCATGTCTCAACTGAAGAATTTCTTCCTAATATCTAATCTAAACCTTCCCTCTTTCAGTTTAAGGCCATTTCCCTTGTCCCAGCACTGCATGTCCTTGTAAAAAGTCACTCTCCAGCTTTCTTGCAGGCCCCCTTTAGTTGTACAACCTGAGCTCTGTGGAACACCACTCATCCCTGCTCACCACAGCTCCAAGTGTGACCATCCAGGCAATTCCTTTTTCACTAAGCAGTCCATCCATCAAATCCATGCCTCATGTAGCCACAGCTCTGAAGAAAGTCTATGGAAATAAACACTAAATAACTGTGAGCATATTCTCTAATAAACTAGTCTAAAATCTAAGAGTGGCAAAGTACCTGAGACTAGAAATCTCAGTACAGCTCTGCTCTCCAAAATGTACAAGTTGCTATACAGTAATGGTTTACAGTTCCCAAGCTAGAATGATACCCAAAATGAATATCAAATGCAGATTAAATTCTTTATAATTATGCTGAAATCCCGAATATTGACAGCTCATGCAGATTATACAGGTGGCTGCTATTTGTGGAAATTGAAGCCACAAGAGAATTGTTTTCTTGTTGAGAAGTCTCTGTAGACTGAAGAGAGAATCTTCTCTCCCTTAGTAAATTGGGGAAAGACTATTCTGGAGATGGTAAACTAACTGATTTGTTTCTGTACCTTGTCAGTGTGAAAGGAAAGATATTTGGGAGGAGAAGAAGTGTTCTGGAAGTTTTATTCTTAGTATTTTTTTTCTTGTAGCTTCTGATAAAGTTTTTCTTTATACCCTTTAAAGTTGGAGCCTGTTTTGCCTTTCTCCTTACCCTATCTCCCAGCAGGAAATGAATAAATAATTCTAGTAGGTGCACTGGTGATTTAGTCAGTGTTAAATCCACTACAATAATTGGTACATTGGCTGGGAAACCTCAAATTGGCAAATTAAAACTACTGCACACATACTAATAAGCAACTTAAAGGATTTGGGTTCTCTTTTGGCTGGCTGCCATTTATTCCTTGAGAATCAAGAAGCCATTCCAAGCTTCCCAAGACATTCCTTCCATGTAAGGGGAGTGGAAGGAAACTCTTCCTAGGATCTGCTTTTCCTTGAAATGAGCCAGCTGAGCAGAAGGGGTATTTTCCTCACACAATTTCCTGCAAGCCTGCCAGGTCACCAAGGCACAGAAGGCAGCAGTGGCAGAGGATACAACACAAGGGTGGTGCCCTCTGCTAATCCACACGAGGAATTAACAGCATGGCACAGCTAATTGCACTGCAGGTGTAATGTGCCACAACTGCTGCAGCAAGTCAACAAATAATTCACCCCTCAGCAGGGAGGTGACAGAGCTCATCCATCTCAGGCACACCAGGACCCAAGTAATTAATTCTAATGATCCATCAGGAGCACAGTCAGCTTCTGACAGCCCAAACTTGCAGAGACAAGCAATACATCCTTTCAGCCTCTAGCTGCTGAAATTTAGGAGCTTGGGAGGAGATTGCCCAGAGTTTCCTGCACTTCCAAAGCAGAGCATCTTAGTAACTGCTCTGCAAGCACAATAAAAAGTAAAGTGGCCAAAGACACTGGTACTACTTTTGTCTTCTGAGTTATAAATAGAGCACACTGCACATGCTTTCATTGCTTAGGATATGCTCCAAGGAAAAGCAGGCTGACTGAAAAATCACTCACATCACGTTTGTGATGCCTTTTCACATCCAAAGGGCTCAGGAAACCCATGTTTTAGAAGTCTGTTGCTATTAAAGCAGAACAAGTTCTTCCAAGTTGTACTTCAAAGTAGATTTCACCCAAATTCTTGCCAGATGCAACCAGAATCTATTTGTGCCCAGTGCAGCTGGTAACACATTTGTTCTCACTGATATCATGGAAAGGCAAAGGAGAAATTAAAACATGGCAAAGTCACACTGGCACCATACTTCATTCAGGGATGACAGCACCCTGGTAGCTGAAAACACAGTTACTATGTTGAGGCATATTTTAAAATAATTTCAGATGGAAGAGCTACAAAAATCAACACTCTGGGAAAACAAGCAAGCAGCTATAAGCTAACCATGGATTACATTTAGCTTAAAGTAGCTTCCTTGTTAGGATATTTCAGCATAGAAGAATGTTATAATTGGCTCACTTTCGAGGTTCAGAGGTCCTGCAGATGTGTACATAATTAGTTTATCATCAAAAATTGCTTTTCCTTGGTTTGTGCAGCCACACCAGTGGTTTGACTCAGTGCTATCACAAGCTGTCGAGTGCAGATGATACCACAGTCAGACTGTGCTGCCTTTATGGTGCTATAATTGTATTTACAGCACTTCCCTTGAACAAGAACATGCTCAACACATCTTTCATCCTGAATATGCCTCTTACTACTCTGCATCCAAGAGTGTGACCAACACCATACCAGAATTTCCACAACTACTGAGAGCTTGAAATAATAAAATATTTCTCATTTAGCAGCACCTGCCCAAAAAGAAGCTGCTGAACTACTCTCCAAGTAATGCAAACCTACTGCCACTTTTTAAAGTAGAAGAGTCTCCATATCCACACTTGGAGCTATGACCAAGGGAAGGGAAGAACCTGGTGAATTAAAGGGTTTTTAATGCAAGCAGTGGGTTGCATTTGGAATTAATCATCTCACTAATTTTTTAGGTCAACTCCATACAGCAGCATGATCATGGTGAAATAAAAATCACATTACAATAGGGATTGAGAAAACTGCTTTGCAAAAGCATCTAAAACCAGTAAAGTACATGGTTTGGAAATTGGTGAAGTTGCATATTTCACAATTTTCAAGTTTCCTGCCTTTAGAAGACTTGACTGTACACCAAATACAACTACCAATTATTCTGTTGCATGCATTACTTGTGTTATCTTAAATATGTAGTAGCTGGGTTTGCATTTACTTTGGAGTTTTTTCTAGGAAAACACATGGAATGGTGAGCAAAGGAAAAAGAGTTTATCACCCCAGGCTTGACAAGAGAGCAAAGACACTCTACAGTGGAGTCTGCAGCCATCCCAAATGTTCACACAGCCCTGAATTCAGTGTGTCCTATTCCTGAAGGAAGCAACAATAGTGACCAAGGATGGGAAGGGAATATTGGCAGAGACTGCTTAGTGCAATTTTTTCCAACAATTGTCAGCTACAATTTTCCCTTGATGCTTCTGATACTGTCTACTCAGAGATGCTAACAGACTGGACAGATCCCTGGTTTGGCCCATAATGAAACTCTCACATTCCAGTGCAAACAAAACACAAAACAAAAGTCATCACATAAGCAAAAGCACTACTGAAGGCCAGCTATTTATGGGTAATGGACCCACACCCTTACACTTCACTTCCCAGCAGCACAAAATAGTGACAGCTTCTTCAGCCCCCACTTCCTGAAAATTCACTCCCCCTGCCCTGGGAACAAACATTTCAGCATCTTCATCCCCTGACAGGAGGTCCCCAGCCACCAAGGCACAGATTCCAGAGGAGCAGCATGGGCTGAGGGACCACAGGTGACCTTCCAGCTGCTGGGACAAACCAAATACTTATCAAGTCCACGCTGGATATATTGCCTGCATTTGTCTTACACACAAATGCTGGTTTTCTCTTGGAGTTGTTTCCTTTTTTTTTTAACAAAAAAACATTGAAGCTGGCCAAAGATTGGAAGTTTAATCAAATTTAACCAACAGGTTTGCAGGATGGTGGAGAAAAGAGGGATTGGTATTAGCTGAGCATCCTCCTCAGTGCATCAGAAAGGGAATTTGACAAAAATAATGACTTCTTCAAAAAGAAAGTTCACAAGCCAGCCAGAAAGTTCACAATTCAGGATATTCTGAAGGCAAGCTCCTGCCACAAAATTAACACTCAGATCTGCAAACATTCATTGTGATAAAGAGTGAGACTCTTTGAACACAACCCTCTTCCAGCAGCCAGTAACTCTGGTGAGAGCCCCAGGGCTGAGGCAGCAATAGCCACAACTGCACTGGGTAACCCCCAAATCTGCAGGTCCTGCTCCACCCCTTCAATATCCCACCAAGATCTAAGTCACATCTTACAACATGGTTATTTAAAACAGGTTATTCCCTCTGCTACCTAAGGATTTTAAGCCAGCTCATTCAGATTATGTCTTGCTCCAGGCAACAGGAACATTCATCTTACCTGAAGGATGCAATAAGAAGGAATGATCTCTTGTGCTGTAACTATTACACATGCCCAGTTTTAAGATTAAAAGTTCTTATTCCCTATCCACATGGACACCACGTGTGTAAGGAAATGCTTTAATTAAATTCATTGAACTACAATGTGAGGCATAATTTAAATAATAGAAAAATGAGGTATTGAATTTCCAAGGATATTTTGTAATTGGAATGAGAACAGCTGCCAAAAGACAAAAAAGCTTGAGGGCAAACAGAGTCTATGGGTTTGGGCAACAGCAGGTAAGCAGAACACTGAATCTGAGATTGATTACTTGGGTTTGTCTGGTTTGAAAAGAGACTGAAGAATTAGCAGTGTCCTCTGAAATAAAACTTGTGTAAAAAAATACCAATGTCTGAACACACTCTCTTGATAAACTGAAAACAGCAGCATCCTCTTCCTGTGAGGACACATTCTCCTGTAGATAAGGAGAAACAAACACTGTTTTGTTCACAGAAGTTACAGTTGGTTCAGGTAGAATTACTTATTATCTGATTAGGTCCTGCCTAATTTTTGCTAATTCTAGGGTGAAGATCCAGTGTGTGCTTAGAAAAAAGTAAACCTCTAATATACAAACAGCTGAGGGAAGCCTTCACCAATTTCTGTGGTACTTCAACAGGGTGGGAAAAAGTCAGTGCAAATGAACCTTGCAAGTCAGGATTCCCACAATTTGCACCTGCCATTAAAAAAAACTCCTTTCTGTACAATCTGGGCAAGCATCCTGGCCATCTGAGGCTTCTAGGCTCTCTGTTTAAATGAAATCAGCATCTCCTGTCCTCACAGGGCACTAAGCAATGGGGAACTGGTAATGCTGTCAGCACAGGGGCAGCAAGAGTGCAGAACTGTGAGGGCAGAAATTACCATGGCATAAACACTGCCAGAACCAGCAGGGAAACATTTACTGACCATCAGATGTGTGCTATGCTAAACAAAATACTTAGATATTCTTTACTGTCCAAAACCACAGCTCAAAGGTAAGACAATCAAATGCAGAGGTAGCACACCTAACCCATCTCCCAGCTCTGCAGCAACCACTGCTTACTCAGTGAGAACATGAATATATGTATGAAATAAAAGTCTGAATGAAACTCTCAGACCCAATTCCCACAGGCTGCCCTAACATTAACTAGAACTATTTTAACAGGTCCATTGTTCTAGCTTAAAGACAGAAAGACTAATAACATTTTACTTCAAGTTTTTCAATAATTGGCAATATTTTGAGAGCACCTGGAGACAAAAAGCTCATGGGAGAATTACAGGCTTCATTGGAAACCATGAATAATAATTACTATTGCAGAGGGGGAAAAATGGATGACTAGATATTTTTCTAAGTCCAATTAACTTAAACCAAGTACAGAATTTTGGAGGAGTCTCAGTCATGATACTGGAGTGTTCAGTGTTGTCAATATTAAACTCACTGTCACACCTACCCTTTCCACATCTCAGTCTGGACAACAGACCTCAGCACAGGTCTAGATTTGGATTTTGAACCCAGAAATCCATCAATGATCCAATTTAATAATGCCAACTATACAGTTATGAACCACCTCCAATGGACAATGAAATCACCTTTGTAATGGGTTTTGCAGTAGTTGCTTACTTATAAATGCATAAAGGACCCAATTGTTTTAATTCCAAATTAACCAGGTTTGTTTCAAGTCCAAACCACTGCCAAAATAAACCAGAATGCCTATAGCTACATCATAGCACAAGAGGCAACTTAAGTATCCCTTTCCTGAGGCAATGATGGCATCTAATCAATTTAAGTTCATATTATTAGTTATGCAGCAATAGGGGAGGCAGAGTATTGGGGCATTAAATATCAAGTGTCCTTACACAGCTTTGAAAATTCCCCACAGGGTCAGATGCCTGAAGACCTACCTCACAACCAAGGGCCAGAACAGGATGTGTGAAGGCACATATTTCTTATCCAGGCACACAGATCTGTAAGCCCTCATTTTAAACAAACATATTTCCTCTGAAACCTATTTCAGACCTCTTCCCCTTTATTTTCCAGCAGTGGGCTCCAACTGCTGCCAGACCTCTGTTTGTGCAAATGGGAAGAAATTCCATTTCCCATTTAGCCAATGCCACAAAAATGACCCTTTTAATTAGCTTCAGGTTCTTTTCCAGAAAGTTTACTAGGGGTCATAAGAGCAGTAAAGCCACAGAAGAAAAAGTGTAGGAACAGCTTGGTCCTTGAACCCATAACTCCACATGAACCAGCTCAGCCTTCCCACACTGCCCTTTTCAAAAGGGCCACAAAGATAAGATTGCATTGGCTGCACATCCAGGGCAGGCTGTGAAACTCCTCCTGCACAAGCCCAGGAGATCCAAGGAGTCCAGGAGCACTCAGGAGAGGCAGCAGGGTGCACCTGGACAGGAACACTGCAGGTACCAGGAATGCTTGCACCATCCTCAGCTCCACTGCCCCCTGTGCAGGCAAGGGCATTGCTCCCTAAAATCTCCTTTCTTTGCCACAGGCTACAGTCAGTATTTTTTAGGACACTTTTAGCTACTCATCTCACTGAACTCTTAAGGCCCTTCTGATGCAAGCCTTTGTGAAAGACCTTCATCCCAAACCTCTTTTTTTTCCTCCTAACACCCTTGCAACTGCAATTATAATGATTTCTGCAAGTTACCTGCACCCATCCCAAGAGCAAGACTGCAACATGGGTTATCTGGTGCTGCTTGACCTTTTCTAGGTAGCTGAGAGTACACATGCAATTTAAAACCAGACATGTTATTGCCTTTCACTCAGCCAGTAACTGAGGGATGCACAAAGGCAGGTGTGCAGGCATTCTACATGGGGGAAAGGAATGGGAAACATCTTCAAAACACCATAATCATTAAACTATAGTGGAGGGAGGAAAAACACAACCAAGCTTTGCTGAGTCTCTCATTACCAGGTTAACTTCAAGCTACACATTTTCCTCTTACCTTTGCCAAGCACTTGAGCACAAAATTCCCCAAATGCTGAGGAGGCATGGGAGGGATCAGGCAGCCTCTAGGGATGCTGGCAACAGGGCCCATCAATAGCTCCAGGCACAGCAAGCAGCAAAGCAAGCCCAGAATCCATCCAGGAATCTTCTCAAGGGCAGCAGAGGACAAAGCTGGAGATGTGCAGTGCACCCTAGAGAGCACCATGCAGGAGACAGATACCAAAAAAAAAAACCACACATCCAACAGCAGTTCAGGAGGGAGAGCCAAGTTCAAAGCTGGTAACTAGAACCCCTATACCAGTCCCTTACTGGGGCTGAGTTTAAATAGGGCTCCTGTGCCATGGGAGGGGATGCAGGGCTCAAGTGAAGCTGATCAGGGACCTCACAGCCAGTTAGGGCACTCACAAAGAACAGCTGGCATTACCTTTTCTGGAACTCCATCAGCATAAGCAATATGGGAAAAAAAATGGTGAGCATTCAATAAAATGCAATTCATTTGGAAGGAAATTTATTTATTCTCAACAATGAAGACAATAGCTTTAGGATTTTCTCTTTAAAGAAGAAAGAGGTGCTCGCCTCCACATTTAGCCATGTTTTTCTTTCTGAGAACCTCATAGTAAGTGTGATATCATGCTTTAATGGCACTGATGTACACATTCATTGTCAAATGAAGCATGTCAGACTATTTACTAGACAGATAATAAGTCATACACAAATCTTGTCACAGCCATTTTCTGTAGTCAAGATTTCAATCACAGATTTCAAAGTGAGGCTACAAAGACATTCTGGCCATTTGGTGCAAATTCTAGAGGAAGGCTTTAACATGGATCACTCCTAAACTGAGCCAATTCTGTCTCACATCTTCATGGTTCATTGATTCTGGGTTTCATGAATGGTTGGAGAGAAAGAAAAACACAAGTCTGTTAGGGGAAGGATCCTATTAGGAAATTGCCACAGTCAGTGGAAGCTCTCCAAAATGACTGTGATATTCCAAATCCAGAGCCCCCAGCTCTGCACCTGAGGGGCAGACTCACCCGTGATTTCAGCCCCAAGGTGTTGACAGGTAGCAGATAACACACCTTGGCATCACCCTGCACTGTCCCACGAGCCAGGGCTGTCCTTGCACAGCCACTCGAGCAAAGAGCAGATGATGGGGGATGGCAGGCAAAGAAACACTGTCCCCCTTGGAAGTTATTTCCAGCACCTCTTAGGCCTCTATTTATGTCCTCTTTCCAACAGCAGCTGCCCTCACCTTGTGGGAGTGGCTGTAGGCTTGCAAATATTTTGGACTCTGAGATGCTCAATAACCGTGGTCACTGCGTTGCCAGTGGCAGCAGCTGCTGAGGAGGCAGCAGCTGGACAGACAGTCTGTTTAGAAGGGATCTTTGCTCTTGTGGAGAGATGTCAGAGCTGAGAACAGCACCATGATTCTCTCCTCCTCCTCACTGGGGAGAAAACTGGGTTTGGCAGCAAGTCCTTTTAGTGCCTTTTTCAAAAATACAGAGATGCAACACCACATCCGCTCACAAACATGGGGAAAACATGGAGTTGTTTCATCAGTTACAGAGAATCTCTGTCAGAGGAAAATGGTGCCACTTAGAGACACTTTTCACTGTTTTTCCAAGCACAGCCTGGGACAGGGAGTGCCACAGGAAGAAGACAACACAGTGAGAGGCTGGACCATGAGGCAGAGAAAGAGTCATAACAGGGCCAATGAAAGTAGAAAATGAAAGATTTCCCAACCAAGTCACAGGGATTTTGCATTTCAGCTGGGCTCTTAGGCTCCAGTTTTAATTGTGCTCTTACTTGGTACAAAGCAGTTTTCAAAAGCCAGCTTAGAGGGGCAAAATGAAGAGGCAGAGTTACACGAGGCTTGGAAGACTGGGAGCTGAAATGCTGACTGTTATCTTGGGCAGTTCACAAATAGAACTTACGCAAGCTGGGAACTGCTCCACCACTGCCAGCACTGCTGGAACTCCTGACCTTTTCCTGGACGTCAGATGGGAATGATTTTTAGTCTATCCGGTCTGGACTGAATTTGATCCCAAGCACCAGGGCAAGGAAAGAGAAAAAGTTTATTTCTCTAAAAGCTTTACATACTGGATGCTTAAAATTTAACACTCGCCCCTTAGAGCTATATTCCCAGCTCAGAGCTGGTAAGAAGCAACATGTTTTTTGCTTTAATCCTTTCCAAAGACACATTCCATGAATGGTTAGCATCCTTGCCAGCCACTCAGTCTCTCAGTGAGCCCACATACCAGCTTTAAAGTAAGCTCCTCTAAAACCAATGCAACAGTCCTGTGGGTTAAGTTTATATTATTTCCAGATTCGTATAGCTGCAGGCTCCTTTTTAAAGTTGCAAATGATAAGTCATCTCTTTGTTGCCAGTACTTTTTTTTTCTTCTGTTTAACTTTGTTTAAACTGTTCACTGATGCACTTAGTGAAAAACAGACTGTACTAGCTGTAACTTAGCAGTATATGCTGTAGCAACAGGAACACAGCCTGGATTTTGCAGCAGGAGTGGTGAAGAATCCCTGTTTGGACAATTCAGTCTATTATTAACTCCAGTACAGATACTATCCAAAACTTTAAAACAAATTCAAGAAAAAAAAAGCAACATATTGCACTGACACAGCACCTTTCATCCCAAAAGACACCAGTTGCACACTCTCAACAGCATAACCTGCCTAAAGAAACTACCCTAAAAAAATACAAAGGTGTAGGGGACCTCCTGACTTCATGCCAGTTAATCACAGGGGAGAAAAAACAGTCTCAATACAGTCACTCCTCCTTCTGGCTCACTGGGCTTGGGCAAATTCCTGATTGCTTGCTGATGGCTTCATGTGTCCCTGTCCTGACCAGCACAGAAAGCAGGGACCCAGGCACCAAGCACTTCCAGAACACTGGAGTCCTTGATTTTTCTCTGTTTCCTGAGAGACTGTAGGAATTTATTGCAAAACTGACACTGCTCCCAAATTAAATTTTTGAAATAGAGTTGCATAAAATTATCTTCTTTTCACCTTTTACTCTTTTGCCCAGTTTTATCTTCCACTGTACACTCCATCAGTCCTGCTAGGGCTCACCAAAATTGAAGCTGGAGCTGAGAAAGCATTTGCTTCTCTTCACAAGAGGAGTTAATTTTCTCCTCTATCTTCCCTGGGTTTGAACATCAGGACTTTTCTCCAGCTGCTCTCAGGAATTTGGAACCAGAAGCAGAAACAAAGAGGAGCAAAGGCAGAAAATTCCAGGGAATGATGCTGCCCTGTATCTTCAGACCTCATTCCATGGGGCCTCTTCCACTCTTGCTCACACCAGAGCTGCTTCTGGGTAATCAGTGGAAGCTCTTTGTTTACTTAAAGCAGAATCTGCTTTTAGCTCCCAACTGCACATGTATGTGTGGAGATGTGCAGTGGTGCCCAGGGAAGGGTCTGAAATTGTTTTTAAATTACACATCCTGCAAACTCATCAGCCTCCAAGTCAACTTTGATAAACAACTGGGAATTGGTACTGGGAGCTCCAGTCAGGACTGGATTGAGGCTGGCTGGCTTTTTTTGTAAGTATACTACATTTATCAGTATACAGTGTTTGACCTTTTTTATGGATCAGCTGGGAAACCAAAGCTCCCATGCCTGCCTGTGAACTCACACTCTGGTTCTGCAAAGATTTATATAAACATCTTAATCCCACATACTTCACTGGTCTCCTAATTGAATATTTGCAAGGCTTTGACTTTAGTGTAAACTGGCTTCACAGGAGACCATGCAGCATTTTCTATACTTTAAAAGCAAGACTGGCATTAAAATAAAAAAATTTAAAAAAACAAACAACAAACAAACACCACAACCCAAAAACATTTTCTCCATGCCTTAATTCACCCTAAATCTACCTTTTGTCCTTCAAAAGGGGAGAAAAGGTACGATGGATAATCAGAGTGAGGGTGAAAAAGCAGAGCTGACTAAGGAGCATGCCCAGTTTCCCTTCAGTTGCTCTGTTGTGCTGTGATGGTCAGTCTGATTGCTTGGAGGCTCCCCAGAAATTCAGATATGGTACATCTGCTTCTAAATTTCAGATCTCTAAGCAGGAAAATTCAGAGGTTTGGTGTTTGTCTTTTTTTTTTTTTTCTGAAATCTGGTTCAACTGCTTACCCTCCTCAGGAGCAAGCAGAAAGCACAGCTACAATGCAGAGTTAATATGAATATTTATTGACCTTGGGCATACACAGAAGCTACTGCAGAAAGCTACATGGCACATCACACAGGCACCACGCTGCTGGCACACCCTGGTACAGCAGTGAAGCTGCACAGTTATTATTTTGCAGGCAGAATGGAGTGAAGCAGCCTGCAAGGCTGAGCTTCCTTCTGCCAGTGCCTCAAGCTGAGGGCTGGAACACTTTTAGGATAAGCCTTGGGCTGGAGCACTTTTAGGATAAGCCTTGGGCTGGAACAAAGCTGTTTTCCTCTCATTTCCCTTAAATGGTGTGTCTGACACTGCATTTGGGGGACAAGCCTTGGTTGCTCCCTGACTGTTTAACCTAAATTCTAATCATGTGATTCAAATGACTGGTTCATAATTCCCAGATCACAAGGACCCACATCCTGGGATCTCTCACACTGATTTAAACCCTGAGCTCTGGCTGGGAGCACAGCCACCCTCAGCCTTTTCCAGCACAACTGCTGTGCCTGGAATGGCAGCAGGCTTCCAAGGGGCACCTGTGGGCCACTGAGAGGGGGGAAAGATGGTCCTGGGGCTCATCTGCTGAAGCAAAACAGGCTCAGACCTTTGTCCAACCATAACTTACTAGGCTGGTGCAGAAAACTCACCAGGGCTTTCTCTCTTCTCCAGTTGTCTGTGTTGGAACCCTGAAGTCTGGGAGTTTTGAGCTTTCTGTGCTTTCTGACACTCAAAAGAACACTGCTTTTGACTTGAGGTCTTGGAGAAGGCTTCCAGATTTGAGTGATGGAGTTAAAATCATGGGTGTGTAGTTGAATAGAAGAATGTAATATCACTTGGTGAAGGATTTGAATTTGAGGTTTTTAGAATATAGCAATAGGCATGGGACAATATGGATGTTCTTGGGTGTTGGCTCTCCTTCCTTCTTGCTCCTTCTTCTTCATGATTTCAGGTGGTAGTTTTTGGTTGGATAGAAAATCCCACAGTGAGGGTCACAGGTGTTTGGTTATTGGGTCAAAAGTACAAATAATATAGATGTTAGTTTTTAATTGGATAGTTAGGCCTTAAAAGACATTATAATGAGCAGAATACAGCTCCATTTTCTCACTTTTATCTTGTTAGCTAGAGGTGCTGTACAACTCACTGTACTACAGATAAGAATTAATAAACAACCAAGTCTGAACACGAAAATCCATCTCTTGTGCTTCAATCCTGACTGAGTGAAGGCAGAGGAAAAAGGAAGATGGCCACTAATATGTGATGCCACTAATACCAGTGAACAAGGTTAGAGATAGAACAGAAATAAGCTGGGGTTTTGTTTTCCTTCCCCTGCCTTGGCAGGCTGTGGTTTCCCCCATTAGCACCAGTTTCCCTGCTGGGTCAGGCACCCACACAAGCTTTTTGCTGCAAGTACCAACCAAGGGGTTTAGTTCAAGGCCCTTATTTGCTTTAATGAGGATATAAAATAAATCTGGATGGGAGGGATAACCAAGCTGGTTCAGGACTGGGCCCAATAGCCTCAAGTTCTGCTGGCCATGGTGAATAAATTCAGTGGCAGCCATTTCCTCCTGATGCTGGAGAAGGAGAGGAAGCTTTCCTAGCTGATGGGATGCTGTCCCACTGTTCAGCTGATGAGAAGGTGAATTTTGGGACAGAAGGTCAGGAGAGGGAGTGTTCCCTGGACTGCAGCCTTGGTGCTGCTCTCTGGAAGGGCAGGAGCCAAGAGGATCCATGAGTGAGCACACTGGGAGTGAAAGGACACTAATTTGTTGACAGTTAACAAAGCTGATATTTGAGGGATGTGTCATAGCATTCCAAGGAGCAGAACTATAATAATGGAATGTGTTTTCACTTGAGATGGTGTCTTTTTGGCTAAAGGATGAAGAGAAAAACAAAAGATGGGCCTTTATGAGAGAGGGGGAGGTAAAACTCAGGACTTTGAACCCTGCAGCCACCCCATAGAGAAGGAGCAGGCAGTGAGACCCACCTGGACTCACTGCTCACCAGTATTTTCATCCCAGATCTCCATACACGTGGAGAAGAGATAAAGGCTCATAACTAAACTCAACCAAGTCCCATTGCTGGCACAAACTCTCAGTGAGATCCATGGGGTTTGGATAAGGCCCCTAATGAGCTGCTTTTATACCTTCAACTCCAGAGGTGCCAAAAGTGGATTTGGGGAATATAAAACAAGAGAGAAATTCCCACAGCAGCACTGCTGTCTTTAGCTGGTACTCATAGAGAGCCTGTTCCTCTGCCAGCTCCATAAAACAGGACTGGTACAGGGGGACTCATGATTCCTTGCTTTATCCATCCTCACCACATCAGACTGGGTCCTCCAAACCTGCATGTCAGCTTCTCCCCAGTGACAGGACCTAAAATTAGAGTGCCAGGGCCACCAGGCATTTTAAAGAGACAGAACACAGCAATGACACCAGTTACTGCTCTGTATTCAGCTGGATCTCTTGTGTTCTAGATGGGGGTTTGGCTTGCTTAAGGACAGCAGGGAAAAAAAGTCTTTGTTCAAGCATTGTTCTTCTTTCTGAGCACAACAAGGGTTGTGTTTTTCATCCCACAGTGTGGCAGGTTTTCCACACAATGGATGGAAATGTGAACTCAAGGCTTTGAGGTGGCAGCACATCACATTCTGGGGACTAGAATTTGCTTTTGAACTTGAGCTGCGCAGGCATTAAAAGATTCATATCTCTTGGCTGTGTCATTTACATGTAAAATGAGTGTGCTGATCCTGTCCTGCATATCCTGTCCTGCAAGATCTCATTAGGAAACACAGCTGACATCCTAATGAAGGACAATTTTCACTCAGTGCTCATGGAGGATAAGCAAGCTCTGGATCACTTTTCACCTAAGCACAAAGCCAGAGCTGCAGGACAAGAGCAAAAGTGTCAATGTATTACTTACTGATTTTACTGATTGAGCCTGTCCTGATGCAACATTTTGGATTCCTGCTCCATCAGCTGGAATCCTGAGCAGTGTGCACAGTGCAGCTGAAGTCTTGCCACACAGTTCTAGCCCAGCTCAAGCCTGTTAGCATCAAGGAGGTCAGCTAAGAGCATGCAGAACCAGCCTGTTCACTCACAGCAAGCCAAAACATCCATCCTGGCAGCCTCATCAATGTGCAGCAGCCACTTGTCAAACCTGAGCATGTTGGGCTGTTAGAGGTGCACAGATTGATCTGGAATTATTCAGCAGCCAGCTGTCTAGAACTGACTGGGCCACTGAATTGCCAAGAAAAACAATCTGCTATTTGCAGAAAGTAACTGGGCTGGCAAGTCTACAACCTGCAGCAAAAGGAGTCAGAGTCCAACCCATCCTTTTAATATAACTGCCAATCATCATTATTTCCTGGCTACAGAGGATGAAATAAATTGCTCATCATCTTTTTAATTAAGTTTTGTAGCTACAGTACACTAATACTACACTACTGTAATAGCAGAAGTTGCTGTCACAGAGGAGTGTAGAGCAGCAGATATTTTGAAAGCACAGTTTCATATAAGTATCCAAAAGAAAGCTGGGAGAAATCCAGGCTGTGTATAGCACTGAGTCGACTGACTTGAAGAAACCAACTGAAGTTGAAAAACAAACACATAAACAAATAAAAAAGGAACTCCCTTAACAATTACCCAGGGATGCTTTACACCAGGGCTGGCAAATCCACAAGCTGCATCTGAACAGCCCAAATGTTCCCCTCCCAGCAGAGTTGCATTTACTGCAATGAGCTGAAGATCACCCTGCTGTGCATGGCAAGGTGCAGCCCATGCACAGCAGTGGATTTCACACACTGCTGGCTGGCTTTCTGCTCTGAGAGCTGATCATTGCAGTGCAATCAGCGTTTATCCCTCGGGGCAAAGCCCCTGGCAAGGTTTACAGTCCAAACACACACAAAAATGCACTCCATTGTACCAGGCTGGCCCAGCTCTGCAATTGGGAAGGGCTGACACCACCCATGGAGCCTGGATCAGCTCCTGCTCCTCAGGGCTTGGTTTATCTTCCAAATGCAGAACTCCTTTCCTGACCAAACAGACAACAGAAACCAAGCCAGCAGTGTGCTGCTTCTCCATGTCCTGTCCTCCTTTCCCTGCTCACAATCTCCTACCCCACCAACCCCACCTGCCAGCCTCCTCTCCTGTCCCCTCCTCACTTAGACCTGTGTGATGCTCCTACTGACAGGGGGCTTGTCTCACCTTTGAGTCTCTGAGTGCTTCAGGATTACAGCCAAAAGTGGCATCCTCTTGTCCAAAGGGGCAGCACTGCTCATAAAAAACCTTCACATGAAGTAGGCATTGAAGCTGTCCCTCTCTTCCCTGAAGATATTTTGCCACAGCAGTGTTTGTCCTCATGATAAGGACAAGTGTCACAGCTGAAGAGGGAAGGAGTGAGCAGTGCTCCTGCTCTAAGAGGAAAGAACAAGTGACAAAAGAAACAGGCAGAGGTTGAGGTGAGCTAGCTCTTTAGATACCTGGCTGCTTCTGCAAATGCTCCTTCCTTGTCCTCTGTTCTTGCCAGAGCCCATTTTTCTCTTCAGACACACACTAAAGCAGTGTTGGCTGGCCCTGGATGCTTTCAGGCAATCCCTGCTGTCTCAGCAGCCTCTTTCTTACAAAGAAAACCATTAAACCTTT
>VZTT01070321.1:24647-40958 GCA_013400855.1 Buphagus erythrorhynchus
CTTTTTTTTTTTTTTTTTTTAATTTGGTATTATTTGTTTTGCCCCCCAAATCTGGCTTCAGGAATGGCTGATGAATGACTTTAACATTTCAGACAATCAATTTTGGTGGGAGATCAAGCAAGAGCCTGGATGGTAAAGGATTGGGAGTGTTATTGATGATGACAGACAGATGGTTAGCAAGAAAGACTAATACCAAAGTTACCTCCAGCACCTTGGCCCCAGTGACCCATGAAGCAGTGTTTTATGTGACCATCAGCTCCATCAAGCAGAGGATCAGAGATGCTCACCCTGTGAACAAAATATTTCAGAAAACAGCTGTAATATTTAGCATCCTTTGATCTTCCTATTGCCTCCCAATATGCTTATTGGCACTTTAAATCAATCTCCTGATGACTTCTCAGGGAAAGAGGAGACTTGTCCTGCAGCCCATGTGTTGTACAGACATTCTGAACATCTCTGGTTATTAAACACTCTGGAGCACGTTTCTTTTCTGAGAGGGTGCTCCTGTAAATTATGGCTGATGTAACCACATTGCTGTAAGACTTTGCAGTGCCATTCCAAAGGAAAAATGCCTCTTCACTTCCCTTCTGCAGAGAAGTACAAAAGGCACCCTGCCTCCTGTCCAGAGATAAGGGAATGATCCTTATTTTTGGGCTCAGAAGTGACTTGGGAGCTTGCACGAGGTAAAGGCATGGTCCTACACGAGCACATGTCATTATTCCATGGGTAAAGCTTCTGTGGTCAGCAGCAGTGAAAAGAAAAAAAATACCAGAAAGTTTTCACATAAAATGTTCAGGAAAATGTTTTCAGGTTTTCCAGTTTTTTGGAAATATTTGAACTACTTGAAACCTCCCTCAGCTTAAGCACTACAGAAGGAAATAGTGAGAAAAGACAAGGATTTGGACCACTTTGGGTCTATAACAAGATACTGAATTTTTATAAGCCATTTTTCATCACAATACTTTTTCAAACTTCCCCCTATCATCACTCACCACAAAGATGTGGAGAACCCACATTTTACTGATGTCCCCTTAATAATTCTCTGACTTTTCTGCTTTGGTGCTTCTGGCAGAAGCAATGTCTACCCAATTCTGGCTTGAATTTTTGGGAAATACCTCTGTTTTGCATGGATTCACCTGCTGCTTTTTAGGATCTTGCACATCCAATAACCTGCAAGGCTCCAGTTATTCTGTTTTGCAGGGAAACAGAGGCAAGGACACAGGACAGGGCAACCTGGCATGAGTCAGGCAGTGCTGTCATCTGTCCAGAGATTCTGACAGGCTTCCACAACACACAAAGGAGGAGGTGATATGAAATGATGGATAGAATATTAAACCAAGAGGAAGAAGCAGAGATCCTCCCTAAGCACTCCCCCACTGTTTCTCTAAACAAACTGTTTCTTGTAAACAAACAAACATGTTAATAAAAGAAGAGCAAAAAGTCAAAATGCACTTTGCAACCAATTAAAGAAAGCCCTAAAAAGGGATAGGGACTGTGAAAGCCAAGACACACAAGAATCCTGATAGAAGGAGAAGTGCTGGAAGTTAAAAAAGACAGTGAAAAATAAGATGTCAGGGAGAACTCCATCAAGATTAGAAAACATTTTTATTATACTTGACATTAACAACCGAAGTCCTCTAACTGTGGCTAAGATGTAGAAGGAACATCTATAACACCCCATTGTATATTAATTTAACATCAAGAAAAATGTAACTCTCTGGGGACATGAGAGTTCTTGCAGTCCTTGCTGCCAGCTGCCTGCTGTGCCAGCCTGGCTTCTCACCCTCTGCTCCTGGCCAAGAACACTTCCAGAAGAGGCTCAGTGAGGTCTGGGCCTGGACTTTGCTGCTTCACTGGGGACACGACCCTGCTGGCAGAGGAGATTTTCCTAGAGAAGGGATGAAGCCGCAATTCCATGGCACTGATGGAGATTTTCAGGGTTAGAAATGGTCCCTCAGCACATGGTGTTAACCCTTGGGTTTTCCACCCTGGCACCTGGAGCCCCTGGGCTGCTCCACAGGCACACGTGCCAGTGAAAGGTGCAGTGGGAGCAGCAAAAATGCTGTGCTGAGAGACACTTCTGCTTGTGACATGTTGGGGAAAATCTCCCCACTGAAAAGCTTGGCAAGCACTGGGAGAGCCTGGCCAGGGAAGTGGTTCAGTCCCCATCCCTGGAGGGGTTTGTAGATGTGGCTTTTAGGGATATGGTGTTAGTGTTGGGCTTGGCAGTGTTAGATTTATAGTTGGATTTGATGATCTGTTTTGGTTTGAAAGATAGGTGTCTGCTAAGGAATGCAGGAGCCTCTCTTGAAATGGAGAATGTAAACCCCCTCCCTCCAAATTATAATAATTTTGAAATTAAGGGGCTCTCGGACAAAGATATGGGAATAGGAATAACAGTTCTTTTCTAGGAAATTTAAAATAAAGATACAGTAATACAAAACAAACCCAAAGCACTGCCAGAGTCAGAATCCAACCTGACACCCCATCAGTCAGTCAGGGTGTTGGCAGCAGTGCCATTAAATGGTGGCTGCATCCTCCTGCAGTGACAGATGTGGTTCTGTTGGAGCAGTGCTCCTGTACAAGGTGCAGTTTTCCTCCAAAGGCCCAGTGATGATGTGGAAGGGTCTGGTTTTCCTCTGGAATCCAGTGGGAAAAGGCTGCTCTGATGTTCCAAATCTCAGATTTCATCTGGGTAGGAAATGCTTGGCTCCTCCCCCTGGGTGGAGCATCTCCCAGTGGGATGATGGAATTTTATCAGTCACGCAGTGGGACTCCATGGCCCATTAACAGGAGATATCTCCTGGAGGGAGGATAGGCTGTGGGAAAGATAAAGAACACTGCCCCAGCTGGTTTAACAGATGTTCCATTAACAGGAGATATCTCCTGGAGTGAGGATGGGCTGTGGAGGAGATAAAGAACACTGCCCCACCTGGTTTCAACAGATGATGATAGAATACACACTTTTGGTTGCATCCTGCTCTGCAAGCAAAAACATGATCTTAAGAGCGTTTTCCAACCTAAATAAATGGTTGCATGGGTTCTGTGTAATACCCCTGCCAAGCAGGAATATCACAGCTTTGTTTGACTGTCCTCCTGAAGCACAGAGTGTGACCAGGAAACTGAAGAACCTCTCTCCTATGCATAGGGACTTTCTCTCCTTTTTTCCAGCTTCTCAAATAGATGCAAAGAATGGGATTTCAAAGTGATGGTATGTCTGTGCATGGGATGTCAGTCACCAGCCCAGAACTTTGCCCATCCTAGGCATTGCTGAGGGAAATTCACATTGCACTTCCACCTGTAAAGCAGATTTCTTGGTGGGGCACTGGTTGGTGCAGAACATACAAAAAAGAAGAGGGTTTTGCTTATAATGTTTCATTTACAAGGAAAAGCTTTGAACACTTTTCATTTCGGGGCTCATTAGGCAAATCCTGGATCAGGTAAATGATGAGTGATTGGTGTTCTCATCTCTCTCTTTTCCTCCCTCTTCTGCAGCTGAGGAATAAATTATGTAGGATCCTACACAGAGGGTGAGCAGAGGTTTGACAAACACAGGGCCAAGTACATCACAGAAATTTTCAAATGGTTGTGCTGAGGCAGTAATTTCATGGTTTGTTCAGTTCCAGACTTTAACCTCAGTGCCAAGAATCAATGCCACATAATAATGAAAAGTCTAAAATAATTTTTAAATACAGAGAGAGAGAGAGAGAGAAATGCAGTACAAAATACAGCTAAAAATAAAAGAGCAAAAGTAAGCAAATAAGGAATGCTCAAAATGGGCATGGCAGTTTTCTCTGGATCATAATTAATATTTAGTTACCACCCAGTCTAGTGAACCTGGAGTGGATCTGGAAGACATTAAAGATTTGGAATAAAAACCACAGAGCTGAAAAATTATATTTGATTACTAATTAAAATAAACTGCAAAAATAACAGCAGTGGGCTGCCAATATCATTTGTACTTCTGTAGTGCATCCAAACATACTGTGTGGAATTGCACTGCTCAGTCTTTGAAAGAGGAACATTTGAATAAAAATGCATAACCAAGTTTAGGACTTCAGGAACAGTGCAGAGACATCAGCCCATCCCCTGTATGTTCTGAAGTTTAAAAGCCAAGCCCCAGCTGGGACTTGAGACAGGGATGAAGACCTGGAGCTCAGGCTGGATCCCAGCTGGAATCCCCTGGGCCCACCAGCAAGGTGTGCAAGGGGATGTTCTCAGGTGCCAGCTCATATCCTATATAAGATATACCATCTTAATTTAATGCATCTTTTGGCCTTTCAACTACAGAGTGTATTGAACTCCATAAAGTGCCTTTGAACTTTTATGGAATTGTCTTTTTATGCTGACATATTTATTTATTATTTATCAATTTTTTTTTTCTAAAAAATAAAAGCAAAGTGTCTGGGGGTTTTGGTTGTTTTGTTTTGGGGTTTTTTTGGTTTTGTTTTTTTTTTTTTTGCTTGTTTGTTTTTTTCTTTGTTTGTTTGGGGGTTTTTTGGTTTTTGGGGGGTTTTTTTGGTTTTTTTTTGTTTGTTTTTTGGTTTGTTTTGGTTTTTTTNGCACAGTCTGAACTAAGCTGGGTTCTGCCAAACTATCGACTTGCTCTTGACAATCTGGGTTGTGGTTCCATCACATCAGCCATGCTCAGGGAAAGCAGGACAGCCCTGCTGGGAGTCTCCCAGAGGAAACACAAGTGTTGGTAGACCCAATGGCAGTGAGACCCCATCCTAAACGTGGATCAAGAGTCCAAAGAACTTCTTACAGCTGAGAGACTGGGTCTCCCACGAGAGATTAAAGATGGAGCTGTGGGCCATGAAAAGCTGCCCTCAGGAATTTGGTCACCAGAGGAACCTTTGTCCCTGTCCCTACTCCCATTCCCCCATGGCAGGACTCCAGCCAGCACACACAAACCAGTTCAAGGGAAGTGAATGTCCTCCAACATGAAACTTTGAAAGGACCAGAGATCTGAAAAACTAATCAGCTGGCTGGTTCATCAGTACTCAGGAAACTGTGGTATGTTTTAAAAAGCTTGACAGTCTCTTTTGCCTTTGATAAATTACATACATTAGCCACCCCAAAGGTCTGCTCAGTAGCTGCCACCCCACTGTAACATCTTGCTTTCTCCTCCAGGGGAACTCTATAAATTCACTGTCCTTTTCTTGCAATCCATCTTCCTCATTATTTCTGTCAAGGAACCACTTGAGCTTCTTTAATTCCACCAGATTTTCCCAGGCACAGCTAAAAGCCTTTGGTTGTGTTCATGACAGGAAATGCCTGGTTATCTGTTAGGTAAACTGATTCATTAAATACAAAAGCTTCCAGGACAGTTTTTGGTCTTTTAAAAGCAGTTCTCAGTCCAATCCTGTTGTCCCATTTCCCTAATACAGAGTGTCTTTACCTTTGTCTAAACCCCATGGCAATATTTCAAGACCCCACAGCAGTAGATAAGACCAGCACAGATCTCCCACAGGGCACCCACCAACTCCTGAACTGCATCAGAGAGCTCCAAGGTCAGATATTTTGGCTTCAAGGCTTCTCTTTGCTGTTTTTCACCAAAGTGCACTCATTCCTCTTCCATGGTGTTGGAAAATCAGCAGTCAGGCACTTTGTTTTATGCTGTCTTTTGCCCTTTGAATGGAGAGGAAAAATAGTACTGGTTTGTCAGATTTCTACAATTTCTAATCAATCCAGAACTTTTTACCTTCTGCATTCTTTCCCTCTGCCTTTCTGTATGTACTCCTTATCTCAGGAAAGCAGATTCTGATTTCCCCTAGGCCAGTTTTTGATTTTTGTTGTAACTTTACCTGCAAAACGTTATTCTGCTCATTGGGTCAGATGTGAATTTTTGGTGACAGGGTTGAAGATGACAGCCAGAGAACATGAGAATGGTGGAAACCATGCAAAAAGAATTATACCAGGGGCATTTACCAGCAGAGCACTGTACATTTGGAACCACTGCATCAGGCAGTGTAGATGGGTGTATGAGTTGCTCACAGTTACTCTGGCATTTAATGCTGGACCAAGAAGGCAGCCAAGGCCATGCAATAGCACTGAGATAGTCTCTGTAAGCCCTGTCTAACTTTGACCTTAACAAGCACAAAATAATACTAATATCTTTTTATGTTTCATTTTCTTTTTGTTTTTTGCAATTTTTTTTTTGGTGGAGGAAGGGAACATTCTTTATTAAATTTTTTTTTTAAATAAAAACTGCTTTCACTTAAAAAGCCAAAAAATCCCTTTTGACATGGCAGCCCTGTGTCTTCAGCTTGTATGTTTGCAGAATACATACATACTTTTTTAATATATGGTGCATATATATCTATTGCATGAGCCTAATCAAGCTCAGAAGCAATAACAGGAGTTTTCAAATAAAATTAGGAAACTTCTACTCAATGAAAATGGCACTTACTGTGATCTGTGAGCTGGTGCCCTTGTGTTCCTTCTTTTATAAAAGAGGAATGTGTTTTGGCAGCTGAACAAGAACAGTAAAGATGGGTTGTAACAGATACAGCTAAACCTCTTAAACCAACTTTGTTCATTTTATCTCTTCACCCTCCCCCCCATTCAATTCACATAACAAGCAAATCCACCCACTGAATATAAACACAAATAGATTTTCATGGGAAAGTTCATTAAAAAACCCTCAAGTCTTTTTTTTAAATAATTTAATAGATATGTCAATGAGTAGCTGTAAGCTAAAATCATTGTCCTTCTTACTGTTCCAACAAAATCAAACCTTGAGTCTTCCTGGGTAATCCCCATCTTTGCATAGATCAAATGAATAAATTATATCACTTTTCCCCAGGCCTCTTCCATGGCCAAAACTAAGCCAGGATGAGCAATAAATTTCCTCACTAGATGGAGCAAGAGCACCTAGATAGCAGAAGGTTTGCCAAAATATTGTAATGGAACTCTCAGAACTGGGACAGCCCAACTCCATTTATGAAGCCTTGCAAAACCACAGAGCTCCTGTCTTTTATTCCAGCAATGTCAGTGCTCTGCTTCAGTAGCTGAGCAATTCTCAAAAATCAGGAATTCCCTGATGTGGTAAAGGTCTTCAAACTGAGAGGGGTTCTTGCTCCCTGGTTCCCACCCTCAATAATGCTGCTGCTGACAGACCTAGACAAACCATGCCTTGTTTCTGCAGGAACAGCAATTTTCAGTGGTGGTGTCTCTTGCCCAGCTCAGTCCCCTGGGCAGGGTTTGAGTTACCAGTGCTGCAGGGACACCTCAGCCACTGCAAACCCATGGCAGGAAGCTGATTTGATTTTTGTAGCCATTGTTGGCTCCCCCTTGCAATTTTCAGTCACTGATGAAACTGCTGCTGGGTATTACCAGCACAGAGGGTCTAGCATGGAGTTCCAGCAGGTCAGAAAACCTGGAGGGACCAGGTTTTCTAAAAAACCAGTGTCTCTTGGGGTAGGAACTACTGGTTGTATTGATTGATGGAGTGATATTTTCTGCAGGTTGTCTGGCAGCTCCAGTTAAATCCACTCTTGGGAGTTATTCCTGTTTCCCCACATCCTCAGATTGTGGCAAACTGTCACAATCTAACCTCAGCTCCCTGCCAGCCCCTGCACTTTGGTGACAAACTGCATCCTCTCCTCCTCCTTCCTGAGACCTTACAGTGGCAAAACCAGTTTATTTCCTAACTGGAGATTCAGCAAGTCCTTTGTGATGTGGCATTTGACACTCTCTTCTGAGGAAAACTTCTGTTGTGGGCAGTAACACCACCGTTCTCTAGGGCTGAAGTTCAACAAAAATATTAACAAGTGAATATAGGATGTAGACAAGCCTAAGGATTTTTTTTAATGTTGGGCAACCTTAATTATCAGCCCTGTTGCCAACTTGTGTCTGCCACCAGAGGAAATGACAGGGCAAACAGAAATCAAACCCACAGGCACAGAAAGTTACAAAGCCCTACAAAAGCTGTCTCATGTTAACAACAAATCATACAACAAGGATCATTTCTCCCCAGTATTTGATAATCCAGGATTAGGACGAGTCTTTAGTGCCACATGAGGAGAAAAAGTCCCCTTCCTCTCCAGCTTACTCCACCCCATAACCCAGTCCCATCCTGAACTTTCAGCTGCCTCTAGGGAGCTGCACTTTTACACACAGATTTGCAGTTTCTCAACATGGGAAATTATTGATGTGAGAACAATCATTTGGCAAGATGACACACTTCTAAGTGCCATACTTCTAAGGAAAAGACAACTCACAGCAAACATTCTTAGTGGGGTGAAATTCCTCTGTAACATATTTATCTGAAATTCCTCTGTTACATATTTCCAGAGAGCTGTAGCACAGTGATTTTCCCCCAGGAATGCTGTCTTGAGACAGGAGCTGTCCTTTTTGCCACCTTCCTTTCAGAGTGTGACGCATTTCACAAAATGCCTGGGTAAATAATATTGCATCTTGAGAAGGGTGAATTGTGACAAATAAAAGGCAGAGCAAGATGCAAACAAAGGCATAAAAATGTCCTTAAAATGCCAAGTATTTTTGTAGCAGATTACAATAGCTTTTTTCCCCCCTCCATCTTTTTGTCCTCACAAAATGTTTTCCTGTTGGACAAAGAAGCACAGACTTAAAACTGAGTTTTCTCCTGTTTTCTTAGACTATTTTCTATTATTCTGAAAAAAACCCACTTCCCAAAATAATTTCCAGTTTTTATAAACAAAATATTTGTACCCCAAAGTTGTGGTTTCTCATTTCATTTTTCGGAATCCGTGAAACAAAAAAACAAACCACACTTTTGTCTTCTGGAACACTCTAAGGAGAAAAAAAACAAACATAACCAGCTCTTCACAATAGTAGCACATGCTTGTTCCAGCCTTCTTTTATATAGAGATGAGCACACCTTGCTGCAGGATTAGATGGGAGACTTCCAGGTCACACAGGAGGTGGCAGGATTGCTCTTTCTGCAGCAGAAGGAAACTTGCACACCTCAAATTGCTGCATGATGTTTTTATCTCAAATAATATCTGTGCACATAGTGAGACTGAGGTCTCTGACTCAGGTTTGCTTGGACTCTCAATGTCAAACCTTTATGGTCCTGCATGGGGAAGGGGTATATGTATTTATTATCTTGTGTATGGTCTTTTAGGAAATCCATTTTATCTCCACCTACTGATATTTTGCCTTGTTTTATGTGGAAAATGGGCTGTCAGCCATGCAGCTTGCCCATGCCCCTGATATATTTTGAAACCCCCTAAGTTCCTGCATGAGTGGAGGATTCACAAATTGTTCCTAATTACCCTGGTCCTTACCTCTGACTTTGAACAAAGCAGCTCCCAAGCCTCTGCATAAATCATAGAATCACAGAATGGTTTGGCTTGGAAATTTAGGGAAAACAAAGCCTCTTGTCCTGGGCTCCCACCCAGAGCCCAACCTACAGCAGCTGCACCCTGTGCCCTTGCACTGAACGTGTTCCTCAGCAGAAGGGACCTTCAGACCATCCAGGTCATCCCTGCCATGCTCAGGGGCATCTTCCTCTGGACCAGGGTGCTCAAAGCCTCATCCAGCCTGCCCAGGGCACATCCAGCTTCTCTGGGCAGCCTGTTCCAGGGCCTGACCACCCTCACAGCAAAGCATTTCTTCCCAATATCCAATCTGAACCTGCTCCCTTTCAGCTGGAAGCCTTTTCCCCTTGTCCTGTCACTACATGCCCTTGGAGTTCCTCTCCATTTTTCTTTTAGGCTCCCATCAGACACTGCAAAGCTACAGTGAGTAAACCCTGGAGCCTTCTCTTCTCCAGGCTGCACAATCCCAGCTCTCTCAGCCTTTCCTCACAGGAGAGGTGCTCCATCCCTCTGATCATCCTGGTGCCCTCCTCTGGGCTTGCTCCAACAGGTCAATGTCCTTCCTGTGCTGTCTCCACTGCCTCCCAAAAACAAGGAGACAATTGAGAATTGATGTCAGGGAGACTGGAGCTTCATTATTTGAAATCTCTCTTACCTGTTGGTTATAAACACCAAACACAGGCTGTGACAGGCTCAGCTGTGCAAAGGAAGAAGTCCTGAAAGGATCACTGGGGTCAGGACTGAGCTCTTAATTATCAGATGCATCCAATTAAACTGACTGCAAAGTAATGACTGGATGCTGACATTAATACTGCAAAATATGTTTTACAGTTCCAATTGCATCAATGAGAAGTGTAATACACTAATTTCCTGAGGCCATTTATTTACTTCAAGTGGTTTGAGCATGAGAAACCTAACTGGGAAAGCATAACAAATGCATATTTCTTGGTGGTTTGCCTAGATTTGTTACAAAGCTGAAATCTAGACACTGGTCAAATGGTTTTTTATGGATATTGGTCATAGGTCTTTCTTTTTTACTTTAATTTCCTGTTACATTTCTGTTTAGAATTTGAAGTTGTATGTCCTGAGAATTTCCCTTGTGGTTGCTCCACTTCAATCAGAGAAATTCATGTGGGCATTTTCTGGAAGCTAAGTATGCAGGTCTGAACTTTTTCTCAACTGTTGAGATTGCAGCTTTCAACACCAGAATTCTGCAAAATATTTAACACTCCAATAATGAGAGAAAAGAGCCCAGTTCCCTCCACCTTGACCCTTCTCCCCAGCAGGACCTGCTGCAGCCTGCAGAAAATGGAAACCAAAGTTCTGGAAAACGTTTGACTTTCTAAGAAAAGTTGTGGATGTGTTTCCTGAGTCACTCTGCACTGACCCAATGTAATCCTCCTTGCTTGTGCAATCACAGCCTGGAGCCAGGAGCAGGGTCACATCCCCAGGATGAATTTGGACACTGGATTTGCCTGTGCTGCAGCTGAGGAGCAAAGACATCAGCCTGCAGCCATCCTCTCAGGGTGGTTTTGGGCAGCACAGGACACTGAAGGCATGCTGGAAAGCCATGGCCCTAAATGGGGTGGAAAAGAAGCTGAAGATATATGTGACACCAAGTGTGCTGGATCATCTTTATGGACAGCAAAATCTGGCTTTGGGGCAAATGATTTACAAGGGTATAAATGTAACCACCCATGGTTTTGTTTGTATGCTATGTATACCCCCTCAGAAATCAATGAAATCAGGCATGGTGATGCCTCTGTGCAGATAGAGGCTTCTGTAAAACCATCCTAAATCAGATCCAGTCCCACTGGAGCTCCCTGAGTCACTGGAGAGAAGAAAATAGTGGGAGGCCACTATTAATCTCACCTAAATGAAATGTCTGAAATAGGTCTGATGATTCACATCCTAAAAAGGACTGCTAGTCCTTCTTATCAATAAAAGGAGCCAAGGGAGGGCCTTGCTCAAGTGGGGATATTTATGCTGCAGACATGTCCAGGGAGGTAAAGTAAAGCCTGTCCCACCAGTCCCCCTTGGTAAAGAAAACAGTGTTATCAGGAACAGGCCTTGAAGTGCTTCATCAAAAAAAGGCAGGAACTCTTCCTCCACATCCAACTTGGCATCGTGGTTGTTTAAATTGAACTTGAAAAACTTCCTGGCCATTTGCAACAGCATTACAAGGACTTGTGAGAAAAATCTTCATGCCTTTTGCAGAGCTGGAAGTGGCCAGAGTGTTTTTGGACATTGATTTACTTGCATGAATGAACTCTTGGAGAGATACCTATGGCATGGTTCTACCAATGCAATGCAAATTGCCACTGAAGACTTCTGAGCTCTAGTCTCTCTACAATTTTTATATAATAAATGCTTATTACAGTTCTTGTAGCAAGAGTGAAGAGGCAAGGAAACTCCATTTTAGAAACAAATGAATCTTTTAAGCACGTTGCAAAGACAAAATGCACAAAGCTGTTGTAAACAGAATGTAAGGGTAGAAATTTCAAGCTTTCCCAGAAACCTCATTTTATTACTCAGAGCTCCATTTGGTTAATGACCAGACTAGAATTCAGGATTATTCATGCTTTGCAATGTCTAGCCCTCTTCCTGTCTGTCCATCAAGGGCCCTCCCAGGAATCTCACAAGAAATACACTGACAAGATATGAAGGTTGCATTTCAAAGCCTGCTCTTCATTTCTGCATCCAGGGGGAAAAGAGCTCGTGGGGAGTCTGGCCCTCTCCCTCTGTAGACAGCAGGACCTCCACAATTTACTGCAGGGAAAACAAGGATCAGGAGCCCAGGTTATAAGAATCAAGGTGAACACAGCAAAGGGACAGTGCGAAGAGCTAAATTCAGTATTGTGATTTCAGTCAGGAGTTCTGTGGTCACCAGTGGGCACACTGAACACACCAGGGCTGAACACCTGTCCAGCAACTGGACCTGCCTGACAAAGGCACTCCTCACCTCATCCTTTTCCCCAGAGCTGGACAAGATCACACCTTCACACTCTCTGCACCAAGCTGAGGCAGCTCTTCAAGTCACCTGCTTTTGCAGAAATGCTGAGTTCAGTGGAAATTATTGTGCACAACACTCAAAAACAGGGACATAGGAGGCAAATCTATTAAGCACTTTCTGAACCAAGACCAAATAACCAGGCTTTGTGGAGCCTTTTTTCTCATCTCCATGAAAACCAAGTCAAAGCTACATAAAACTGGAGAATAGAATGCCCAGTGTTTTGACAGCCCTTAGATCATCCTTTGGGGAGTACAGGCATATCTAATATAGCACCCCTAATATTTCTGTAATCGATTTTTCCACTCGTTAACTCAACCAATTCTTCTTCATTCCTGGCACGCCACCCTTGGACACTGAAGGAATTAACATCAAGCTGTGCCTGTTAAGTATGTTGCTTTTTTTTGAGGGATATCATTAACAAAAGACCTGATCCATGAGGTGATGAACAACCACAGATCTCACCAGCAGTGGTAGAGGCACACACACTGGTCTTTGGCCAGCCACAGCAGCAAAAAATCATTTATCACGTAGCCCATACACAACAGAAACACACTGCAAGAGCCCCTCAGGCCACAGAGCCCTCCTGCTCCCTCCATCAGATCCTGCTGTGCAACAAGTTCCACCCCTGCCAGCTACAAAAAACTGCTGGGCATCACGGTGGGAAAGAGCTTCACTGGAGGAACAGAGAGAACAGAGCAAGCAGATAAAAATTATTAAGAGGAAAACAGGTCACTCAGTGTTTCTCTCACGTGGGTGGCTTTTTCCAGCTAAAATATAAAAATCCTCATTTTCCCCTGTGCATCATTGGAATGCAGACAGGACTGTAAAATATAAAATGTGATCCAGCTGGATATCCATACCTCAGCACAGCAGTTCTCAGGCTTTTTCAGATGCATCTCCCTCTCAAACCTATTCCACACTTGACCCTGTCTCCCCCCCTCCAAGCACCTCTGATAAGCAGCCTGAAGCTGGCAGGACACACCATGGAGGAAGGTGCCATGGAAGAAATCTGTGTGGGAGCACCTGGATGGTACTTTGTGGTTGGATGGAGAAGTTTAGGGCAGGGTCACATCAGGGGACAGGGAAAAAACCACAGACCTGAGAAGATGTGAGAAACACAGAAGCCAAAGGCATCACCCAGAGCCAGGTGATAACTCTTCCCCCCAAACAAACATGAAGGACCATGTGAGTTTTCAGCCAACTGGCATTTGTTTCCTTATTGTGCAGACAGCAGCTTCCTATGGAAACCATTTTGGCACTGGCCAGTGTTCATTTTTTTTTTTCATTGTTCTGAACAAAGATGTCAGTATTTCTGGTGGATTCTGACCAAATCTGATTCATGCTTTCCAAGCTAAGAAAATAGGACCAAAATCCAAGCTCCTGTGGAATTTGAGTTCTAAGGTATCAGAAGGGAAAGGCAGGGAAGCTAAAGAAGGAACTAGAAGACAATATGATATAAAGTACTAGTGCTAGTTAAAAGGAGGTATTTCTGGCCATGGAAAACACTCGAACCAACCACACAGAAGGGAAAGCACAGAACATAAGATTTCCAGTATTGAAACAAAGTACTTTTCATTTCTGCAGAGTCTCCTAAGGCTTTCACCTGAGAAAATGAGGTCTGGGAAAGTTTATTCTGTTCTGCTATTGTCCAACAAAAATTAAGTATCAGTTCCCACAACATCTCATGAAACTGAAATGTGTATGTTCATGTACTTTAAAAATTCCTTTAGACATATGGTTTGAAGTATACACCAAGTGCAAAAACAAATCTCATGAGTTTTGCATCACTAACAAGCACTTTTCACACTAATGTGTTAGGGAAGGTTGCAGAACAAGAATGGGAATTTATATTGCAGGAGTCTTTTCCTATCAGCTACATTTACAGACTCACTTGGATAACTCACATCGGTCCACATATTTCAAGATAGGTGTAAGGGGGGTCTGGACTGTCTTTCTCAAAGCTCAATTTGACAGCATGCAGAATGCTTATAAATTTCCACAAATTCTGACAGGGAGAGAGAAGAATACAAGAGCCCTTGGAAAAAATTAGTTCAAGAGTACCTGAAATCAGATCCCTGAAATCCAAGGCACCTTCCAATTCATGATGTTTTTAATTTTTACTCACTGCTGAGCCCGTTTTCTCATGCAGCACTGACTGGTCTGGTGAAGCTGCTGATGTAGAAAGTAGAACCAATCTGCACAAGCCACCCTACATGATGAGTGCAATTTATTCCACAGCAGAACTAACTCACCTTCACACCACTTGTTAAACCATAGGGCAGCTCTGGCAGAGATAAAATGAGCTGCCTCTCAGGAGAGGTTGATTACACCTCGCTGTCCCCACGTGCACACAGGAGTGTAAAACTGATCCCGTTTTCCTGTGCTTGCTTTACCACAATGCGCTTGCTCCACCTATTGTCCACTTGCTTTTCTACAAGTCCATCCACTGCTGCAATTGGTGCAATTGCTTTGCCATTAGGGATACTCAGGGATCTTGATGCTTCTTTCTCACTCCTAGCACAGCCAGTATCACTACCTTCCATAGAAACTCCAGAAAAAAAACAACCTGCAGTTCAGGAACAGCTGAAGAACCACAGATCTTAGAGGTCTAGCTCAGCTTTAATCACAGGAGTTACTGAGAGCCTGACAAGTGTCTGTCAGGAAAGCAGGATGCACTGGGTAAATTACTCAGCAAGGCACCCTCAGTCTAGGTTATGGGATTAATAGCACATGCACATTCCTGCTTTCCAGCTCTTCTGCTAGATTATCACCAAGAACTAAGGGGAAAAAAATAGCTTTTACTGAAAGAAACAGGCACTTCCACTAAACAGCTCTGGCAGCAGCAGGGTGCTCCATGTGTGTATTCAGCTGTGCCATTTGCTCCTCATGGGCAGACATGACCAACCTGGAAGATGGCAGCAAAGCACTGCCTGGCTCCTCTGAGGCCAACAGCAGCCCAAATGTAAGCATTTGCTGTCACTGGATTCACACTGCTTTCCTGGGAGAAAGAGAAATTCTTTCCCCAAATTAATACAAACTAATACTTTAATTGAAGTACCAGACCAAGGTGGGGAAATAGTCATGTGCTGTGCTGAGGGGGAGCTGGGAAAGACCTGAGGAAGAGCATGGCTCTGTTAATGAGGCAATAATGCTTGCAGGCACAGCATTTGTACTGCCAGGGGTCCCATTAGGGCCACAACTGCTTTGTGAAGCCTGGTAAGAGAAATTGCAGGACCACAGCAACAACCACAGAATAATCTGAGCTGGAAGGGACCCACAAGTATCATCCAGATTGATGTGGGTCAATGCCTCTCCTTTCAAGAGAGCCCTGAGAAGTCACATCAGGCCATTTCACTCCTTTGGGAGGGACATCACATCACAGCAAATGCTGTAGTCTGGTGTCTGTCAGGTATCCCCTGCTCTGTCAGCAAAACAGGAAAAGCAAGAACAGGAAGCCTCTGCCCCTGCTCCCCCTTTTTCTGTAGCATGGAGACAACAACTTGGCTGCTAAACTCTGCTGGAATAGCCCCAAGAAGGCCTGGCTGCTGGGTAACAAGGAATAAAGCAGTGGGAGTGCCATGTCACAGCCATCCTGCTCTCTGGGCTAAGCTGAAGTTCCCTCTTCTATTCACCCACCCCCAGAACCTCTGGCCACCATTAACACAAGGAAGTGGCAGCGACTCCTGTTCAGCACAGCTCTCAAAGGGAGATTCCAAACCCTTCTGCACCCTCTGTTTGAATCATTAGTCAGCTCCCACCACAGCTCTGAGCTTCCTTGAGGAGCAGAGATGTCATGTCAACTTCCTCTCCAGTCCATGGGAATTTAAGGCTGAGGAGGCACTGAGCCCAGCAGAGAAAACAGACAATGCAACTGTCATTTATTGTGAACTTTGAGAATGAGCACTCTCCACAAACTAAAATTAAAAAAAGGAAAAAAAAAAAAAAGAAGAAAAGCAAAGTTGAAATTTTGAAAATGTGGCTAGGTAGAGTCAG
>VZTT01070321.1:45647-67123 GCA_013400855.1 Buphagus erythrorhynchus
ATCAAGGTGAAGACAGTTTTTCACTTTTTCAGCCTACATGCATGAAATAAACAGGAAGAGATTGCCCTGGAGACTGTAAGGTTCCTTTAACAGAGGACGTGGAGTATAACAGGGTCCCCTCCATAATTTCCCAACTCACACATCACAAAAGATGAGAGTCCACACATGCTGCTCCAATATGAAACAACTTCTGCTACACAGCCAACACAGACTCTTCAAAAAGGCAGGATAACAAGGTTAATTTTCCTCTTAAATTTTCTGGGCAACTCTTACCGAACAAACAGCCATAAAAATAAGTATTTAATTCTTCTTGTATGAGAATTACTCTTTGCCCACACCTGATTTCTCACAAGCAAGTTTATAGCAGTGTCCATAGTACTGTTCTCAGAATTACTACATACAGGATATTCATTTCCACTTTCAAATGTGGGGAAGAAAAAGGAGGCAGAAAGTCAACTTGTACAGCTTGGAGCATTTTTCTTTTTTCCACTTAACTAAAGGAATGCGTACCTGGAAACAAAGTTTATTTTACATAGATGTGTAATTAAAATATTCTGGGCTCTCATCTCAATGAAATTGCTGGTTATGTTTACATCAAACACACACCCAAAGCCTCTAAGTGAATTTCAAGACCAAATATCCTAGTAAAGTTTCCATACAAGGTCTAAATAGTTGCATTACAAGCAGTGACTGCAACGACATCCCTCAAAAAAATCAGGCAAAAGAAAGCTAATGTCATTGGGAATGTCAAGATTTCCTTTTTCCTCCCCTTTTTAGAAGCACTGAGGTCCTAGCAGCAGCCTGCTATTGTGAAGCAGGGCAGCTTTGAGTAATTCACTTGGAAAATGCACACAACCAAGCTTCTAAAGTGATGACACCATATGAACTAGACCAAGGTGCACCAAGCAAACATCCTCCTGGAGCAGCTGACAAAACAGATGGTCCTCAGAACACAGGGGTGTAAATTTACCAGAGATTTTCACATTAAGTAGAAAAGCAGAGCCATCATATTAACAGGAAAACACACACGAGTCAAGCAACTCAGCAACAGTGGGGTGACAACAGGTCAGAAAAAACAGAACTATTCATGAGGTGAGGATCATATGCCCCTGTCCAGAGGCTACACCAGCACCCAGGTTTTGCAGTGACCTATTCTTGCTTTATGCTCAGCACCTTGGTGAGCCCTAAGTTTCAGAAGGGCATGGAGAACCAGAAACAAGCCTTTGCAAAAAACTTACACCTTGTTACATACTGAGCATCAGTCTATTGAAACAAGTCACACTCAGCTTAAGCAATTGCATACAAGGGACAAATAATTCACCTGGTGTAGGCCACAGAATCAGACCTACAGGGAAAAAACCTCAAAGAATATCTAAAATTTAAAAATGGCACAGAAATTAATGGGGAAAATACTGCATCCATTCACCAGGCACAAGCACTGTTCTCAAGGACTTTGTTTGCAAAACAAGCAGTCAAGCTGCCTGAGCTCTTATTTCAAGGATTCTTAAACACTAGACTTTAACAATACCCACATCACCATGTATACTCCCAGAGAATCTCTGCCTAGGAAATGTTCTGACCACCTCCTAAGTTCAGTCTCCCAGACTAAACCATTCATATACACACAAAACAGATGAAGTCATGCAGGAGAGCTCAGGCAAACCACATAATGTGGTTAGGAGACATGATATTTAAAAGTTTCCTCTGGAGATGGATTAAACAAAACTAGCTGTAGCTGCATGGATTCAAAAATGCATTTTACTGTTTTTACAGAACACAAAGTGACCACAATGTCAACTAGTATTGATTTACAAAGCAAAACAGTGCAGTCTAGGATAAACACACAGCAGCAAACATGATGGTTTTCTCCTCAGGGCTTTTCCTCATACAGAAGTGCTGCCCCACAGCTAAAATCAGAAGAAAATTCAAGCTGAAGTCGGAAGAAAATCCTAAAGAAACAACAGTGTCCTGAGGCTGTGCACAGTATTTCTGTTCTTCAGGAAGCAATAAGCTGAGCAGGCTGGTCACACAAGCTCTTTGGTTGCAGGGAGAGCTCACCAGAACACTGCCCAGCAAAGGGATCACAGCTTGCAGTGCCCTGGCTGCAGTGGGAGCTAACTGCTATCCAGTTACTCCATGTGCTGTAACTATAACCAGCTGACCTTTTCCTGCACTCCATCTGACCTGGCCTGTGTCATAACCCAGCCTATGGCACAGGGAAAAAGGGTGAAAGGGCAAGATCTCAACTGCTGACTACAAGGTGCAATGGTAAATGAGACTACTGAAGAAGCAACACTCTTCCCTCCAGTTTAATACCAAAGCCTAGGTCTCAGCACTGCTGAAATACTGTGCTGCTGGAAGCAGTGTTTAACCAAGAATATTTAAAACCCAGGTGCTACCTACTTAGAGGCATGAGAACCCACAGACATTACTGAAGTACTCAGGATGACTTCCTCAGGAGCCCAGATACAATGCTGACCAGCAGCTGCACTCCTCAAGTGGACATCTCCCATGCTCTGTCCTGAGAACACTGTTCCTCACCTGGACAGCAGGAAGCAGTTAGGTACAGGAACACTACTGTAATTTGGTACAGCACTTATTATAAAAGATACCTTTCAAAATCACATTCAAAATTCTTCCCCAGCTCACTTATCCTCCATTTAACCGACCTGGGTGACCAAACACACAAACTGGAAATATCTCCAGGCAAGCTTGAGAATTCACCTTTATGTGGTAGCCCATGGTATGTTTTGAAATATTTGTACCTTGCAAAGTCCTACAGAGACAAATCCCACTGATTTTGAGCACCTACAGCACTTTCACAGTGGCTGGTTCAGCTTTCCCTTCCCTTTCACCTATTCTTACTAAGTTCCTCCCTTCTGTTCTCATGGTCAGAGGAACCCAAAATCCACAAGAGCTGTTGAGAATAACAACAGCCCTCCTCTCTGCATGTCAACTGCACTTCAGGCCAGATGATTCAGCCAATAAAAGATCATACACAAGATCAAATGCATAAATTCAGCCACAAAAGCTTGTTTAATACTGGTGCTTGGTAATTGAGTTCCAAATCAGGTCACAGCATCCTTCCCACATGCTTAATGAAAATACTAAAGTTGTAGCCTAGTAAGGTAAATATTCAGAGCCACCTTCTGCCCTCCCTGCAGGCTGATCTAACTTCAACAGGGCAGAGGAGGGAAATGAGCATAGTGTTAGAATCTGGCTTTTGATCTTGACAGAATGTTACCGTGCAAATTTTAAGGAAAGAAAGATAGGTGGGCTACAACAATGGTTGTAGCATATAATTTACATTTGTTTTGCTCATGTCTGCCCAGATTTTCTGTCTGTCTGAGGTTTGCACAGCCAGGCTTTAGTAGTGGGGGGCTAGAGTGGGGCACCAAAAAGGAACTGTGGTGGGTTGACCTTGGCTGGACACCAGGTGCCCACCAAGCTGCTCTATCAGTCCCATCCTCAGCACAATGGGTGGGGAGAAAAGATGCAAGAATAACTTGCAGATCAAGATAAAGGCAGATTGCTAAAGCACAAGTAGAGGCCAAGCACAGAAGCAAAGAAAAACAAAGGATTTATTCTCTACTTCCCATCAGCAGGCAATCCAGTCACTTCCCACTAATCAGGGCTTCAGTATGCAGAGCTACTGCTCCAATGTCATTACAAATGCCCTTCCTCCTTGCTCCTAGCTTTTACTGCTGAGCAGACACCATAAGGGGTGAGGGATATCCCTCTGGGCAGTTTGGGTCAGTTCTCCTGGCTACCTCCTCTCCCAAGAGCTTGCCCAACCCCAGCCTATTTGGGGACAGTGTTGGAGAGACATTCCTGATGCTGTGGAAGCATTGCTTAGCAGTGGCCAAAATACAAGCCAAGATAATTTGTAATAAGACCCAACAAGCTCACAAGAAATAAGCAGCAGAAGCACTGAGCAGAGGCTGGGGGAAATGACAGGGAGAGCAAGACCATCTCATTTCAAGGGCACTAAGTTGTTAGATCTCAGGCTGTTTCCTGCAACTGCACTGACACCACTACACTCACATAAGCAGTATTTCCTTAAGAAGGCTAAGCAGCAAAATCAGTGAAATAATCTTGTTAAGAAACCCTCAGCACACAATCCACACCAGGTGTCACAATGTGCAGCTCCAGCATGTAAACTGTTGGAATACCATTGGAAATTCTAGAATCAGGCATTCAATAAATCCCCATTTTGAGGCACTTGACACCAGTCCTCGAGGTCAAATGGCTGGGAAGAAAGAAAAGTTGAGACAATCCACCAATTCTTAATCTGCTTAATCAATCCATTGGGCTTGGTCTCTAATCAGGACTTCAACAGAAACAGGGGAAGGTGGTCACAAGCTTTACACTGTTTTCATAAAGGGACACTGTCAACAGGGTTCCAATATGAAGCACTGGTTATTAGATAAAGAGAAAACTATCCTCCTCCAAAAAATTGAGAAAAAACACCTGCAAATAGATCCTGTGCATCCAGGATGCTCATTTAACATGACAGATTCTACAGATACTTCATACACCTTAATGAGGTCTCCTCTGTGCAATGAGAAAACAAGAACAAGATCCAAACCCACAATCAGAGCTTTTGAGCATGATACTGTTGCTCCAATGATTGCATGCAAGTAGAAAGCAGAACTACATTACCAGCTCTTTACCAATTTCTCAGAACAAGGAAAACACAGATTCAGAGAATTGCAGGCCTGTTTCAAGAAAATACTTTCTTGAAATAGTAACTTCAAGGGATGCCCTGTAGTCTTTTAGGAGAAAAAATTCAAATGGACACTAAAACAATTAGAATTGTTTCATCAGATCCAACTGAATGAAAAATTTTGTATTTCCTGCCATTTAAAGTTTGATCTACATTTTTCCAAGACTGAGTTAATACCAAGACTAAGACATCCAAGCAGCTGTGCAAGATACCTGCTTGAGGCATTTGGAGCCTAGTTTTCAAAATGCCAAAAAAAAAAGAAAGAGTCCAGCTAAGCTGGAGGGGCTCAGAAAACTCCATTCAAGTGCAGGACACACTAAGCTTATAAACAAGAAAAATCCAAAAAAACACAGCCCATCTCACAGTGGGTGCTCTAAGTACAGTAGACTGGCAAAGTTTAAGCACTGCTGAATCAGGTCCAACTCTAGCAGGGTTCCAGAGCAACTCACAATCTTTGAGGAGAGAAAGGGAGACAGTCAGCAATGCAAACAAGGAACCTCTTCGATCCAGCTAGATTTAGGCTGAGGGGGAAAAATAAAAGCAAAAAACAAAACAACAAAGGCAGATTGTAATACCAGGGGTCTCAAAGCTCTGTCCATGCTACCCTTCAGGCCAGTTCTTCAGAAATCCAATCTCCACTACCTAAGGGGCAGGAGAGCCAGCAGGTACATGCGAGTTGTTCCTGTGTGGGAGCCAGGGCAGCTCACAAATGGTCCTTGGTCAACAGAACTAGATCCTCTGTCAAGGATTGCTCACAATTCCCTATGCAAGCATATATTGGGAGGGTGAAGGTGTACTGCAAGACAAAGGATTATACTTTGAGTATGGGCAGTCCTGGAAGAGTTATAGAGTTAGCAATTGTCCCAAAGAAGTTCTGCAGCACTGCTCCTCTCTGATCTCAGTGCAGCAAGAAATCCAGCCATGCTAACTCCAAAGCAAGCCTTCCCAGCCCCTGTTGCAGGCCTGCAGAGGATGTCTGCTGGAACCTACATTCAGCTGTCACCATTTCACCCCCAAAGGGCTCAGCATGGTTTCATGGAGCTGGTTCAGTTCTTGGGAGGCAGGGGAGTCACCACAGCTGCAGATCCCTCTTCCCTTTTTTCCTTTATCATTTCACACAGTGTGGACAACCACTCTGACCACACCATGGAACTGACTGAACCAGCCCTTCCTCCTTCAACCCAGCAGTGATCTGCACCCCATGATCCACAGCCTCTCTAGCTCCACAAGCCATTTGTACCTGCTTATTTCACAAGCTTCAGAATCCTGATGCCCTGACTATTCCAGCATGCAAAAAGTACTCAGCAGGCAGAGCCACAGAACACAGGATTTTATAACTAAAAAGAAAAACCTGAGTGGACACAATCCAGCCTGTGCATATTTGTAACTACAACTGTAGTAGGCTGCATTCACATATATATAAATCACCAAATTCTGCTCTACCCACAAAGAAATCAGTATAGTTCAACTTCCAGTTCAGGATGGACTAGAGGCCAGGAGATGAAAGAGAAAGGGAGAGAAGACTCTAACAATGAAAAGGATGTGTTTTATCATAAAGTCCCAAATAAGTCCTTTTCAAGATCAGTCCTGGGATTTTCAGCCCAGGTAAGACTTGCTGGAGCAGACCAGAGAGCCACAGAAATGAACAGAGGGTGGAGATCATCTGTGAGGAAAGACTGACTTTGGGCTGTTCAGCTTGGAGAAGAGAAGGTTCCAGAGGGCCTCTAAGAACGATGAAAACAGACTTTTTAGCAGGGCCTGCTGCAATAGGACAAGGGGTAATGGTTTTAAACTAAAAGAAGATAGTTTCAGACTAGATGTAAGGAAGACAATTTCTATGATGAGACTAGTAGAACACTGGAACACACTGCCCAGAGAGGCAGCAGATATCCCATTCCTGGAAAGGCCAGGTTGAACAGGACTCTTAACCTGATCTAGTTGAAGATGTCCCTGCCCATTGCACAGGAACTAGACTAGACGGCCTTTAAAAGATCTCTCTCAACACACACCATTCTGTGGTAAATCAACAACCTTATGCCAAGCTATCAACTTGGCTGTTTATTGGGATGCATTTTCTGAATTGGGATATAGTGCAGTATTTGCACAAGCTTTAGCAAGTGCCTACTCTCTGCAGAGCTCTGTCACATAACTTTCAAGTAAAAAATTATCAGGGTGGCCCATTGGAGGAACAAGAATATCTTCCACAACCCAAACCAAGCACTTTTATTCTGCTGTTATAGCAGTGCTTTTTTAATTAAGAGATGATTATCACAAACTTGACAAAGCAGCTGAAAAAAAAAAACAAAAACAATGTGAGCCTGCGGAGTTTTTGTCTGTCTAAACCAACCCCAAAGTTTGTTTGAAGACAGTAGTTTTAAAGGAACAAAGAGAAATAAAATGAAAGAAAGCATCTGGCCCTTTCCTTAACTACGTTAACCTAACTAATTCTCTCCCCTTTCCACATCTCCCAGTTTGCTCCCTTGACCAACTTTCTACTTCCTCCTTGGAGACCACAGACATTATTACCTTGCCCAGGTAAGTAATATACACTGTAGAGCAAGATATAAAGCTCCAAGCCCTTGAGTAAGGAGGAAAGGGGAATGCTAAAACAAAGGCCCTTACCTTCCACGTGCTTCAGCAATGCCCTGCTGCTGTTGCCATGAGCAGAGATAAGAATCATTTTGCCACTTTTCAGTTCTGGCACTATCTTTTCATTCCAATAGGGAAGGAGTCTATCAAGCACATCTTTGAGACTTTCAGCCTTTGGGAGATTCTCCTGAGAGACATCACTGCATTTATAGCGGCGGTCATTGTAGATCTCTGCATAATAGGGGTGGGACTCAGAGATGGGAGGCGGGGTAACATCGTAGCTTCTCCTCCAGATTTTCACTTGCTCCTCACCGTGGTTCAGAGCCATCTCTGCCCTGTTGAGTCCGATCAGCGCTCCGTAGTGACGCTCATTCAGCCTCCAGGAGCTCTGGATGGGGACCCACTCCTGGCCCATCTCTTCCAGGATCAGCCAGGCAGTCTGGATGGAGCGGCTCAGCACGGAGGTGAAGACGAGGTCGAACTCGAAGCCCAGTGCTTTGAGGTGTTTGCCACAGTTCTGAGCTTCTTTTATCCCATCACTGCTCAGCTTCTGGTCCACCCAGCTGCAGAAGCGATTCTCCTTGGTCCAGGCTCCTTCCCCATGTCTTAGGAGAACAAGCCTATACTTTGCCATTTTGGTTGCAGCTTAGCACAGATGGCAGCTGGTTTGGCATCTAATAATGATACATCTGCACAAAGACATGAGATAGACACATCAAACATCCCACGGATAATGCATTGCAAGCAGCAAGATGGCAGTGAAAAGTAAACAACTATCAAAATCAAAACAACCAAAGAAACAAGTGTCTGCTGAGTATGATTTTACAATTGAGAGTGGGAGGAATTCCAAACCAAGAGACCTCACGTGGGAAGGGAAGTGCCATCCTTCACCCAGCTTGTTGCAACTAGCCCACTTAAACAATTGATTAGGAGCAGATTTGTAGAAGCTGTTCCAGCCCACATGTTTCCCTCAAGTGCTTAAACAGAGCCTCACTCAGTATCACAGGCTCCCAGAGCAGCAGATCTCCCTCACTGGGGAGCTCTGAGGTGCCACACGTAGCTTGAGCCCATAAGGGCTGTCCTGATCCTCACTGCTCTGAGGGAATGCAGGCACAGACAGCAGCTGTGGCCCTCAGCCAGAGGAACTGGAGAGTGGGACCACAGAGCTGACACTGGCAACACACAAAATCTTATCAGCTTTTCTCAAAGGAGATGTCAACATAGGAACACTGCATAATTTCCTCATATCCCCATCCTGTCCTGCTAATTATGCCAGTCTGTGCTTGATTTTTTCCCCAGGCCACCTCCTCCATCATTCCTCCACACTCGTGTGACAACACAGACACTCTGGGTTGCAATGTACAACTAGTGAGTCCTCATTTCACTGAGTCCACAAGTGACCTCACGGATTATCCCATCCTGTTCCTGACTTTCCAGTCTATTCTTCCTCTCCTGTCTGTGAATTACAATGCCAGGTTCCTAGGCACCAGGATTAATGTTTTTACTTTTGGAGTGGGAACAAAAGAACAAACTATTTGCTGTCTGTATAAACTCAGACAGCTACACATTCCTCAGGTCAAACAGCACCTTTCTCTTTTTTCTGGACCAAGCAACAGCACCTCTGTATTGTCTTCAATGGCAGACACATTTTGACCATGCACCCAAGGGCCTGCCAAGGTGGACAAAGATATGCTAGCAGACAATGGGATGCCTGAAAGGTCCATCTAACTCAGGAGTACAATTCTGAAAACTCCACCTGATCCCTCTGACCTGAGACACAGGCTAGATGGCAATGGACAGAGCAGGGGAAAAAATACAAAAATACAACTCTCTGCACTGGGGTGACTGCTGTACACCAGATGTATGTTAGGTGCTCTCAAAACCATGGGCAGTGGGAGGCTGAGCTCTGATTTCTGCACCCCCAGCCTTGGGCTAGATTTCCAAAACACACTTAAGGAGCTCCCATCATCTCCAATCAGTTGGAGTTGCTTCAGTCACACTCCAAACATCTCAAATTCACTGTGACCCTGAATTAGGTCAGCAGGATGGGACAGCCCATGCATTGTGGGTTTTGGGAAACACCCAGCACAATACCAGCATTCATTTTTCCAGACTCTCAAAAAAAAAAAGTGTCTAGAAAAGTTGAATTCATTAACAGACTCAGGAATCTGATCTTGCTTGTAACAGCAGTTCAGTTCTCCTCTTATATCACATTAAGACAGTCTACATCATACAAGGGCACTATGCAAAGGCCCCCCAGTGCTAACTTCTGCCTAATGGCACAGCTCAGGATTAAAAAGCCTTTGAGGACTGAGATTTCTACACAGTATCAGAGATACTGTTTGGCATACAATACAAAATACAGAAATTTTGTATTTGATAAATACAAAAGAAAGTCTTATTTCATGCAAAGGCAGGCTGAGATTTGTGTATGGCAAGGAACATCTCAGACAAAACTTCCTGCATAGTCCACTTTTCCCACACCCAATAATCAGCTGCACTTTTAAGCAAAGAAATAGGCTACTGCTAGAGTCAGGTGTCATGTCACATCAGATCCAACACCAAACTGTACCCTGTAAGATCCTAGGTTTATAACAAAAACAAGTATTTGATAGCATTCCTACCTAAAGTAACTGATCCCGACTCAACATACCACAGATACAATTAGAACATTGCAGTGTGTTCACAGCATGAGCTACTACACATAAAATAGCTTCACATAAAGCTCTATCTCTGCAGATACCTCATTATTCGGATTAATTTATTCTATTATCCACAGGAATAGATTACATAATCTACAAAACCAAATTAAGACCCAATAATAGGGGTGATGCACCTCTTTGCCAAAGTTTAGTTGGCATTTTAGCCAAAAGCAATAAAAAATTTAGTTAGTATAAGAGATACACTTACACAAAGACCAGATATCATCTGGGTGCCAAAAACTCCAGTTTACTTATACAAAACATTAGGCAGAAGCCAAATTCTCAAACAAATTTAGAAAGAACTAGCAGTCACAGCGTTGTTTAAACATCAGTCCACTTCTGGAAGCATTTAAACTAGAAAGCCTTAGAGCAACACATGGAAATAATCCTACTCACCTTTCCTATGGCAAAGGAACAACCTACACAAATCCCAGCAGAGGCTGAAGAGCTGCTTTATACAGAGGCCACCACACACTCCTGGCTGGTTACCTGCAGGGAAAGAATAAACACTGAGTGCTCACAGAAAGAGCCCACAAGTGCAAATGGCTATGCCAGCCACCATTTGCTCTCAAAGCTGTTCAAAAAATAAATAGAGCACACAGCCCTCGTGTGGGCTGGGAAAGCTACCAAATGCCTTCTCCCAAAAAGAGATGCCAACACACAGCTCCTGGATTTCCAACAAGGAAAAGTTTCTGGCCTCCCACGTGCCCCAGGATATCATTTGCTCCCTAAGATTTGTTTAGGCCGCATGTACCACAGCTCTAATGTACAGAACTCTACTAAAAGCTCTGGATACACACTACAGGGGATACACAGAGCAGACCTAGACCCAGCTCAGAGGCACTGGCCCAGAGAAGCTGTGGGTGCCCCATCGCTAGAGGTGTTCAAGGCCAGGCTGCTTGGAGTCTTGAGCAACCTAGTCTAGTGAAAGGTGCCCCTACCCACGGCACGGGGGTTGGAACTGGATAGCCTTTAAGGTCCCTTCCAACCCAAACCATTGTGTGGTTCACTCTATCGCAGAACAGCAACGCAGAGCCCCAGCTCGGCACGGTGCTCAGGATAACCTCTTACACCGGCGGATCTCCCGGCCGAGCACAGCTGTAAGGTCTAGTACCAGAGGCGGTCACTCCCCGCTCCAGCCAGGACAAGCTCCCCTGCTCACCCCTTTTACAAGGCGTCCCTGTGCGGAGGCACCTGCGCGTCCCAGCCCTCCCCGAGCACGGAGGCTCCAGAAGTAGGGCAGCACGTCCGGGACACGCGCAAACCACGGCAGCGGCCGCCGCGGGGCGATGACCCGCACATCAACACGAACACGGGCTCGCAGGCACGGCCCCGGGCTCGCACGCGGCGCCTCGCAGCCACCGCCCCCCGGGGAACACCACCGCCTCCCTGCCTGGAGCGCCGGAACACCCCGCCGAGAGAGCCCCCCGAACCCAGGGCCGCTACCCCGCTCCCGACCCCGCGCTCCCGGGAATTACCGGGCTGAAGCCGCGCCGCCTCACGGGGAGCGCCGGGGCCGCGGCCGGGCCGGGCGAGGGGCGGACAGCGCGTCTTATTGCGGCCGCCGCGCCTCCGCGCCCGCGAGAACCGCGCGCTCTGATTGGCCCGCCAGGCGGATGGGCAGCGGGCTCAGCCAATGGGCNGGAGCGGCCCGATCTGCCGCCTCCCCTCCTGCCTCCCGCGGGAATCCCGGAGCGGCCCGATCTGCCCCCAGGGATCGCGGCACAGATGCTGGATATCCCTGAGTCTGGGCACGCAGGCGGCGCTTTGTGAAACGCGCAGAGCACGATCGGAGGCATCCAGACCTCTGGCTTCTCCAGAAACCGCTTTAGGACCTTCTGGTTTTAGTGAAAAGCAAAGGTCCAAAATCTAATTACTCATCATGAAACCAGTAGCCAAAAAAAAAAAAAAATAGACGTGAGTCTTCCTAAGGATCATGCTAGCTCCCTCATTCCCACAGGCTGTAAACCCAATTGAAAGTAATTAAAAACAAGTGGATGGAGCAGCTCTGGTTCGAAACAAGAGGGGAGTGGTGTGAGAAGATTATGTCCTTTAGTGCTTCTATTGCCATAGGTCTGATTTTATTTTTAATAAAAGAAGCAGAGTACATCTTTCATACCCCATCAGAGTCACATTCTCTTCCCTAAATGCTTACCCCTAAGCAGCCACAGGTAAAGCTTAGAGGGCCACGAACCAGATTTACACCAAATGTAAAAATGTATCCTCTCTACAGGGGATAGAGGTGACCTTCCCTTTTTAATAAGTTAAAAAGATAGTGCATGAAAATAAAAAATGGAGGATTCAGATTCTGATAGGGAAAAGCAACATGAGTAAATTTAAGAAAATTTGGGGCAGAGGTATTAAAAGAATGTCTCTATTGTGCTGTCAGGAGAAATGTCTAGTTTTACATTTGTAGGGATTAGATCTTAAGATCTAATAGGGAACAGAAGGCTAATCCAGATGAAACACTGCTTTGCTAGGCTCACAGCACTGTGTGGTAAGAGTGGCCAGGCTGCTGGTGAGCAGCATCCTCCATCTCTTTGCTGGATACTGCACTTTGTTCCTCATTCATTTGGGAGGCTCCAGAAAGCATTCTGCATCTCAGGGAGAACACTTTCAATGCCTTTCCTGATAGAGCTATTCCTGACCTCACCACAGAACCACAATAAAATCTGCTGCTTCTGCAGAATATTTCTACTAGATGTACATTGTACTTAACAGTTATACAGAAAATCCTTTTCACCTCATCCACCAACTTTAATATTAACAACTACCTTTCATTTCTGTCAGCTTTGTCTAAACCCAGTCCAGACTATATAATCAAAAGAAGAAGAGTTTGATTTGCCATCCATCAGCTCCAACTGGTGAAGAGAAAAACTCCCACATCCCACTGCTCAACCATACACCTGCAGCCACCATGCCTGGGCTGACTTTGTAAGGAAGAGAAGCAAAGTTCCTAGAGATAGAAGGAAAAATATCTTTTCTTGAATATCAGCACTATGTGCATTGGCTGTACTCAATCATTAAGAATACAATTAACAGAAAGAAACATGCTATACCAATATGCAGTTGTGAGTGAGTAGACAGTAACCTATGCCACAATCCAGGGCCTATATGGCCATAAAATACAGATTTTTGTCTCCTTTAGTCTTTAGGAAAGACCATTTCATTAGCATGGCAAAAGCAGCCTAAAGACTTTGATTCACATTTCAAACTATCCAAGGACAGAAGAGTCAAAGCCACATCCCAGTGCGTGACTTCTTGCAGACAGCTATACTCACTTGGCAGCTATTATCTCTCACACCAGCTGGGTTGTGTTTTTCAGGGGCTCTGCTCTGGAGCCCTTCCAGGCTGTTGCATTTAGCTGGAATGTTTGTGGCAGAATTAGTCCAGGAAACTCCTTTCCTCAACGAGTAAACTTCCACCAGGGGCACCAGTGCAACTGCACCACACCGAATAAAGGCCTGGAGCTGAGCAAGGCAGAAGAAAACAGAACTGGAAAGAAGAAAGGCTGATTAATGATGGATTAAAACTGTGGCAAACAGGAGTGTTCTTCACTGACTATGCCCTTGGTACTCGTTCACAGAATAGTTGCTTTGTTCAAAGCCAGATCCAGTGTTTGCTACAGAGCATTGCAGACAGACCCATTTTAATTTCCAGAAAACCCTGAGCTCTTTGTTTAGAACTATTTGATACATGATCTGTCTTCATTCATAATTTCATGCTCAAAATAAAAGTTCTGTAATCAAGTTCTTGAACTCTTTAATAACCCTGAAATCTTCTTTCTAAAACTTCTCCTGTGTGCTTCCCTACTGTATGAATTTATGTCTCCTTTTCTAGACCCTCCCTACTCCTTTCCAGCCCATCCTCTCTGCCACCCAGATGTGTGCCCAGGGAATCCTCCCTCACCTTTTTCTGGGATGCAGGCCCATTCATTTTCAACACTTGACATTTTTTCCCCTACAAAAGACCTAGATCCTGTCTTTCCTCTGTCTGCTATCTATGCTATTGTCTCACATTCCACTGCAACTATTCTGATGGCTCATTTCCACCCATGGACAAATTTGTACAGAGAAAGCTCTGAGAGTACAACACACTATGGAGAGAAAAATCCTTACTGCCTCCTGAGGATTCAGAACTACAACATCATAAAATTAATCTGGCTAAATCCATCTCTTCATATGTCTCTACACACCAGATCTCAGTCTGTAATACAAGGAAAATTAACCTTTTTCATTCCAGGCTCCCTTCTCTCTGCTGGAGCCACTCTCCACGTCTTGCAGTACCCACACACGTGGTTCTCAGCACTCCCTTGGCTCGGGCACACCTGTGCCTGGGTAATTTTTCATCACACACCTACCCCTATTTGTCAACACATCACACCACCACATCTTAAACCAAGCCTGTTATTACCTCCAACCTGGGGGCACACCTTGCACAGCTGGGTGACCAGGTAGTCACCCAATTACAATTTAAGCTCCTTAGCAAAAGCCCTTTTTCACCTTTTGTTTTACTAGTTTAGGCACTGCTTGACACCTGCTTAATACAATGCTCACGTGTTGACACAGTGGGGCTTTCATCCTGTTTGGGTATGGAGGCAATACACAACTTCAGTAGATTCTCTTTATATCAAAACCAGAAGCATAAGTCCATGTGAAGAGAAAATAAAGTAATCTACCTTTTTTTTTTTCTTCTTCTCTCTCTCTAACTGCATTACTTGGAGGGAAAATCTGTTTTAAAAAATATTTTAAAAAAGAGTGTGTAAGCACTTAAACTAACCCTGCATTTGTCACCAGAATCAGAGCTTTTAAGTAAGTGCAGAAGTTTTTCTGAAACATTAATACCAAATAAATGGCCAAGGAGGAGGAAGAAAATACATAAAAGCCCTCATTATATGCAAAACAGATGGAGGGAAGCTGCTTTGTGAGGCATCATATTCTAAACCTGAAGTGGGTTGTGGGTTTGGAGGGTAATCCCAATGGCTAGGTGCTGGTAATGTTATTCTGAAGTAAAACAGGTGACTTCTATCTGTTCTTCTAAAATATTAACTCAAAAAAAATTATTTTATTGCTGCATACCCCAAGCTGAGAACATACACATGGGAAAAAAGCTTATATTCTCTATGCCCTTAAAACCATTACATTGTCATCTTCAAATAAACACCTCAGCACATCAGGTGCCTAGAACATACAAAAAAGTGTGTGGAACACAATGTTCTGCAGAAATCCTCATGGATACAGTTCTAGTCTTCAAAAATACCTATTAAAAAAGCTTTACAAGGTATCAATGGCTGGGAAAACAAAATTCTTTCTCACAATCAAAAGTTTCCCCACTTCTAGAGCCAGAGACAAAATTTGAAGATTTACAAGGTTCACTTTTAAATGTTGTGGGTTTGGAGGGGTTTTGGAGCATTTTTGGAGCATTTCACTGGTTTTTAGTCACAGTATTGTACAAATTAACTTATTGTAGCAGTATCAAAAGCAAAGAAAATCCTGTGATGAATCTGCTTTTTCCCCCCCATGATAAACAAAGTGCTCCAGACACCAGACGTCAGTAAGGAACTGTCTGGGAAAAGATAATTTTAAAGGGCTTTGAAAAAAAGAAAGCAGCAGGGTGGTGTCTAGTCATGATAAGTTATTTTGAAAACAGACTGGATAGTGCTGATACTAGAGCATGATGACAGCACAAAACAATCTGGGCAAATACAACCAAAAGGGTAAAAATGGGAACTTCAATGTCCTTGGAGACAATGATGAGAACAACAAACTCACACCACATACTCAAGTTCGTGTTAATTAACATCTTTCTATGAAAAAAATGAATGGTTCACCTAAAAAAAAGCTGCTCTAAAGTCTTTTATTTCCATGCTACAATGAACCCTGCATTAACTAAGACCTTGCTGATGTGTGTGTGTTTATGTTTGTTTTCTCACAAACACTCTACAAATCACAAAGACGTTTCTGGTGTTTCTTATGTTTCTGTCCATGGTATGTGGTTCTCTTACATCACAGCAGTTTACAAAAGAAGACTGCCTGAAGTTCAGTTTGGTTTTGAATGGAGCACAAAAATGAGCTTCCTATATAAAAGGTCTGTCCTATGTGTCATGGTTAGATAATATCAAGAGAAGGACTGAGTCACACTGTTTTTCTACTCTACTGTAACTCCTCAGAATTCACTGGGACTGCTCCCGACCATAAAAAGCAACAAAATCAGGCCTCTCTTTTACAGGATTGTTTCCCAGGAAACTTTAGGAGTTAGGTTACTAAATAAATAGCTGTGTATCACAAGTTAATTCATGCTTCCTCCCCCTCCACCCCACCTCATTTCTTTAACAAAAAGGGAGCGTGAGTGGAAAGACAGCCAGAACTAATAAATCATGCATGATGGGGAGTCAGAATATCCTACTTCCCAGAGTTTTTCAATTTGAATTTTCTTCTGTTTTACTTACATGGAAAACCATTCACTTTAAAAGACTTCCACTCTTTTTCTATTCAGAATTAGTCTATTCCTCTATATTGTCACCAGATTTAGCTATCCATGGAAGGGCCAGGAAAAAATATTTTGCCTGTAATTCAGTATCTCCTCTTTATCTTACAAAGAAAGAGACTTTTCTGCTTCAGCACTATCTAACATTCAACATTTTGGATAAGTCAAGTACTTGTTTAAACATCCAGTATTGCTCTCCTTATTCTTCTCTGTACAAGTCTGTATCTGTAATGTATCAAACAAGGGACTGAGCCAAGATCAATACAAGGGATGTGTGAGGAAAAAAATGGGCACTACAGTCCTGCCCTTCTTAAGAAGGAATTTGCAGAAGTAGATACATCTGGAAACAACCTGTCTTCTTTTTGGGGAAGGGTATAATGTCTCTAGAAAGACAGCAGAAAATGAGGCCCATGCTGTTGGAACAAGGCCTTCTCAAGATACAGAAACTTTAGAGATGAAGAAGCCACTTTATCTGCTCTTATGGTTGCATGTAGTTTGGGGGGGCAGCTGGTAGCACAAACAAATTTTCCTGGCTTCTGCAGCAACCCACACGTGGCCACCAGCTCTTCCCAGCTCCTGGGGTTCCACACTCATTCTGGTTGCAGGACAAGCAGAGCTCCCAGCCAAGACAATTGCTGGAAGCCTCGTGCTGGAGCAATGTTCAGCTCACAGCCTCCTCCCTGCCCACCCTGAATTCCTTCTGGAAATGACAGATGCTGAGAGTGCCCATCTGACCTACAGCAGACCTGGAGCACAGAGAGCAATGACTGCACAGCCATGGATTAGTGAAGGACAATGAGCTGAACTTCTGTGGGAATCACTGGACCTTCCACATCCCCACTAAATGTTCACACTGCCCACGGGTCCTGCCATGTGATGGGAGAAACAGCACATGAGGTTCTGCTCTTGTATTTACAAAACCCGAGTAACTCAGTCAGCTAAAACAATCTGGGGCTCTCCTGTTGTGTACGAGTTCAGGTTATAAAGCAATTTCCATTCAGCTCTAACTGTACAGATTCCACTGTAGTATTTTTCATGTTGCTCCTACTGGTTTTACTGTGTGCTTCATTTTGTTTTGTTTTTCAAACACAAGGAAAATATTTTCACCACTTCTCAAAACTTTTGTGTTTTTTTAGAAGGGAAAACATATCTTTTTCTCCACTCTTAGGACATTCAAAGCATCCCTTTCCTTGTCAAAACCAGACACGGCTTACTGCTGAAACTTGAAAGGAAGCATGAAAATATTTTTCCATGAGAACAAGATCCTCCACTTGGCAAGAAAAATAGTCAACTGTTCTCTAAAGTGATGAGCTTTGGGAAACCTACAGTCTGCATATACAAGAAAGGAAAATCCCATTCCTGCAATAACCATGCCTACCAACAGAACTGGACAGGAATGTAGGTCTGGGATGGGCGAATTTTCCATTTATAGATGAGATAGGTTTGGATGCTGGCCATGGTGTTCTTCCCATTTAATTGAAGTTGCCTATCCCCTCATTACAAAGCCCATTCTCCCACAGAAAGAAATGAGAAGGTTTGGTCTTTGTTGATGCTTTGGTACCTGCTCTTTTCACCTAGAGAAAATCAAGCAAAGTATTTGCCAGTCCCACATTAATCCATCTCTCCAGTCTGTGATCAGAAGGTTTCTTTTTACAAGTTAAAGAAGAGACACAAAAGACACTGACATGTTTCTGCTTCCAGAGCAACCAGTCCTGGCCTGTGCAAGGAAGTTGCAGTTTAATTAAACCAGTTCAAAAACTGATGCTGCTAAATTAATGTGAAGTCTTTGGGAGGATGGATGTTATTTTGCTGGAGCAGTTTCTACTGTTTTAACTGAAGTGGTAAGGAAGGGATTTAAGCTAAATCAATACACAACATACTTCAACTGATATGTGTCCAAAAAAGGCATTTGCATCAGCATAATGAAACTGTGCAAGATTTTCATGTAGACAAGACTCAGAAGAAAATGTAACTATATTATTCTTTGGGAATATCATGAACATGCCTTGTTTTGCCCTTGTCTGCTGTCAACACCTCCTCCACTGCCTCCAGGGGTCTGCTCCCCATTGCCTGATAGTTTTATTAACTATCTCTTCCTGTCCTGTTTACCCTCAGGTACCTACTTGTTGGCAAGTTACACTTCTCTTTAACACAAAACCACCATCCCATTTGATGTAGTTCTCAAAAACTGTAGCTTCCTGTAGTTCTGCTAAGTTAAAAAGTTCCTCTTCAGGGTAGTTTCAACTTGATGTTCTCCAGATTTTCACCTTTCCTCTATTTGTAACAGTAATAGTTACTCCAGCTTCAGAACACAATCGGCTGGGTTTTTCTCAGAACCCCAAATATATTGTTTCAGGCTTCTAGCGTGCCCAGTGTTGTGGAAACACCAGACTGTGACTGTGCCTTCTGGGAAGCCTATCTTGCTCAGAGGGTGACATATAGTGAGTGAGAAAAAGTATTTAAAAGGCCATTTTTAGCAGCTACTTTCTCAGCTTTGCATGATATCTCAGCACCTCTTGAGCTCACTGGGGAATGGGAAGAAGGAAAAGGTCAATCCTTACTCTTCTTACTGTTATTGGTTTGTCCCTCAGAGGGAAGCATGGCCAGGCCAACAATGGGATGTGGATCCCGAGGAATTTTCTGTCCCCATTTTGCCCCAGCCACCACCATTGCTGCACTGTGAGCTGCAGGGGGAACACAGGGGATTTCTGGGGATGAGGCACTGGAAAACAGTGCTGAAATCACAACATCCAGCCACTCCAAGCACACCAGGGCCAACATGCAGAATAGGTTGGACAGAGTTTGGTTCCACACTGGCTGAACAAAGAGCTGGCACTGCTGGCAGACATTTTAACAAATGGCCCATTTCCACACTATTGAATCCATGGCAAACTTCCCAATGGAAGCAGCCTCTGGCCCCAAATGAGCAGTTCACCACCCAAGTCTGTACAGCACACTCTGCTTCCCACCAGCTGCACATGGACCACAGTACCCACAGACATCTGCAGCCAAAAACAAGCTGGAGCTGTTCAGCACAGGACAGCACTCCCAGTTGTAGTAAATCAACCATGCTAAATTTTAGATGCTCTTTCTGCTTCTCCTCAGACATCAATGTAGAAGGGAAGTGCTTTGTTAATAGGAGGGAGAAAACAGACTTGATTTCCTCTCCACGTGCATAACAATGCTTAAAAGTGCAAGTTTTGGAATATCTCTGAGATACAGTGGTGAGTTGAAGCAGGAGACCATCTTGTACATTTCGGTGTCAAAGACAGCAGGGAAAAGGAAATTATTTTTTTCTTTAATTTAAGGATCAGACAATTCAGAAAATTGGTATATTAGTGACAACTGGCTAATTTCCTCTTTAAACCCAGGTTTATATCTTTTGAGTCCCTACCAGAAAATTTTGAAGTCTATTCATTACAAATGTAAGCCACTTTTATTTTTTTTTCTTCTTACCTTTTTTCTGGAAAAGAGGCAGAGGAAGAGAGATTTCCAACTTCTCATTATTACAAAATCTAAGGAATACAATATCCAAATCAGTCTGCTGAGTTAAGGCTGAAGAAATGCAAAAGCAGTGGCCACACACAAGTTAAACTCTGCCCCCGTGTGTGCAAACATTAAAACACATCCATCCACCCCGGATCCTGCTCTGGTTTTGTGCTAAAGGGTGTGTTAGTTTGTGGCACTAATTATATATGGCATCCACAATGACCATGAAGCTACAGAACACCTTTTCTCTTCTACACTCATATGTCTTTGCATTATAAAACTCCTTTATGACTGCACTGGCTGCTAAAAAACAAGCCATAGAGATATTCCTGCTGCCCATAATAATGAGAAGAGGAAGAAGAGGAAGAGGAGGAAGAGGAAGAGAAGAGCTTGAATTTTACCAGAGGGATGATTCTCTCAAGAGTGGGGAAAAACAGGGACTTAATTTTACTTCTCATGTTTGGCATGCATGCCCTGTGTGAACTTCCCTGTTCTAGACTGTGCCTCACCTTTCAGCCTGAGGAATGGATAACAACACCTTTGGGGAGGGTGAAAAGTGTGAAAAATGAGGTTTATTTTTTGGTAGATTTCAAAAGGTTTAATAAAAGATAATAAGAGATAAACAATAAAGTAAAAGGTTATAACAGCTGGGTGCTTGGCATTTAGCTAAGAGCACAACACACTTGCTGTTTTTGGAGACACTTATAAATATAAATTAACAAATTATAAAATGTATTAGTCCATTGTATATTCATAGACCTATTATACATTTTTAAACTTTTTCATAAATTTTTTTTATATCTCAGGAACTGTTTTACATGGCTACTTCCGGAACTTGCTTTTTTACAGTATGTGTGTTTTTTGGCTGTGGTTTTAATTTTTTTTTATTAGTTTTAATTTGGGCTGTGGTTTTTAATTTTTATAGATGGTCAGTGTTGGTAATTGGTATATTAGTAGCAGGTGTTTTTACTGGGTGTTATTTAATTAAGCAGGTAGTTTACTTACTACAAAGACACTTTATTAGCTTATGTTACTTTTAAATAAAAGTATATCTTAAAAACTATTTTAATAGCATACATATAGTATCTACTGTAATATTTCTGAAAAGCCAGTATCATCATATGTATTTATAACAAAAGGAACTCCTTCTTCCTCTGCAAACTCACACTGAGGTTTCTCCAGCTGTGTCACTTCATCAGCACACAAGGTGACAAGGATCCATCAGGGGGAGACCAGCCCAGGCCACCACTGTGGTGGGGACAAGGGCTCAGCCCACAGTCACACACCCACAGCAAGGGAGCAGCTCTGGGAGTGAGGGGCCTCTGCATCACATCCAACCCCAGGATCTTTTATTGACACTTTTCAGGACACCCCCAGGCTTTACCAGTGACAATCCTGGGCCAAAGTGCCCCTGGAATGAAACCTTCTCCCAGGAAATCTATGGGGGGGACTGAAACAGGGTGTGAGAACACCTCAGCATGTGG
>VZTT01070324.1:6325-21564 GCA_013400855.1 Buphagus erythrorhynchus
TGAAACATGGAAAACTTCTCAGTTCTCTTAGAAAAGTCCCGGGTATTTCAAAATTTTCTGCTTATTTTTATGCTAATGGAGATGGTAAAAGCCTTCTTTAAATTTTTTATTCTTTTTTCTCACAGCCTTAAGTAAGCACAGTGTCTACCAAATGATTGGTAGAATATGATTTCACTGACACCAAACAGTATTTTGGAACAATAGGAAACAGAAAAAAAAAGTGCTCCAATCCACTGTCCTGTGATTTTGTCACAGGACTTGATGGGTTAACAGAAAATTTTCCAGAGGATAGTAATTTGTCTTGAGCCAACATGCAATTTTCCTTTGTTTTTCAGAAAGATAATCCCCCCGATTTCTCAGTGGGATCCCAAATCCTTTTTATTTACTTTTGAACTGATGTAAGAATTTTAGCTGAATTTTTAAAAATTAATACATTTTATAAAGGAAAACTCCAATTTTGAAGCAAAAAGTGGAAAAGTTTCACTCCATAAGATATGAGAATTAATACTGGAAACCTATCATCATCCTTGGTTATCTACTGAAGTCAATCCATTTTCCATTCCAGAATTATAACCTTGAGAGGTTTCCTATTTGTCACTGAAATATTACCATTTCTACCTTAAATATCCAAGGGAGCATTAATCACCAACTATTAGGAAATTAGTAATTAAAACACTCAGTTTAACTAAGAAATACCTAAGTCACAACAGTCCTTATCTGAGTCTTTCCACTTCATGGGAACTGTCATCAACAGCCTCAGTGGAAGGGAGCACAGTCCTGAATTATTCCTTCCATCTTTGGCTGAACAGCTTTGTTGAAAGTGCTTATTCTGCAGTCATGTCTTGGAGGCAGAGGGGAGCCAGGATTTAGAGACTAGGACCTTCCAAGACATTATACACTGTGTTTCCTTTTGCATGTAAATTTTTTTTTCTGCACACTCTTGCATCTTTTATTTTCCTTTTTAATGAACCTATCAATTAGGTAGATGAAGCAAAAATAGCATAATAGAAACAGCGAAGTTTTCAAATTCTTTAGTAAGGAATATACTTCCTTAGGGACTTGGCATAAAACCTTTCTCATTTTCAGGAACAGGAAGGTTATTAACTGTTTCTTGCCTCTATGTAGCCATGTAAGTTTTTCCATGTGCAAGAGCTGGAGTAATAAACTCACTGAATCACAGCTGGCCAAGGATAAATATTTTAAGGTCCTGACCTGTCATGGCTCTGTTTTTGTGACTGACAGCTCCATGGTAACTGTGGCCAGCAAAATATGAGTACATGTCCTTTTCTGCTGAGTGTCTTCACAGAAGTGCACGGAGATAAAACAGAACTGAGTAGGAATGACATAGTGATCTACTGAATATTAAAACTACTTTGAAAATCTGTGGGGAAATCTGGATCTAAGTGAAGGTATTTAGAACAATTCCTCTGTGACATAATGGAGCCAGGATTTCATCCTGTAGAAGGCAGAGGAGACTATTTCCTTGCTATAAAGGTTTTATTTTAGTCTATAAATTGAACTGTAAAGACACACATTTTCCCTTCAATTCTAAAGCAGCATCCAAGAACTATAGAATTTTTATTTTTCTTTTTACTTTTATTTTCTGTTTTTATCTTCTCAGACTCAGCAATGCTGAACAAAGAAATCAAATATAAAGAAACTGGACATTTTGAAAATGACCAGAGAATATAAAAATATTAACAGTCTAAATCTGAGGTCTATAATTTTCTCCTGTTTTTTGTCAATGTACTTATTTCAAGGCCTTACAGCATTGCTATGGTCATCAGGACCCAGATCTTCTGCATAACCCACACTATTCTATTTTATACAGGATGTCCTTCACTTGAAGAAAATGTTCTGTTAAACCTATTTTGTTCTTTGGCTGAATTCCTACTTAAGTCACATTTTCTGAGTGACTCCTTAAGACTGGGATTAAGGAATATGACCCACTTCAAGTAGCATCAATTACTTACAAGTTTATTGAGATCCATAGGGGTTTTATTAGTTTTGACCATCATATTGTCATAATAATGCCACAAATAGCTGAGTAAACCAAAAATTAACTGTAGGCCATGTGAAATTATCTGCTGGCAGTGACTGGGGCCTTTATCAAGGCTCTCATACTTAGTTATTGTTCCCAAAACTTTTAGATGCATTGCAGTACAGATAATTGAACTGGTTTTATCCTTATACATTTTGTTTTATACCTTCAAGAGAAAAGAAAGAGCAGGGTGCAGTTCACAACTGAAAGTGTTTAAATCTCTGAAGCTGAAGATACAGAAGGTCTCAAACTAACTTTTCTTGATTCAGAGTTCTTAGTTCCATGCCATATATCTATTTACCAGACTGAATTAGAGAAACACATAACTAAAATTTTTCTACTGATATATTGATTAATGTGGCATGTGGTTTGGATAATTGAGACTTCTTAGAAGGCATGTGTTTGTTTCAGGTCATAAAACAGAGAACATTTTCTAATGAAAGAAAAAGCTTATTCTATCTTCCTTGATAGTTAAATAAATAAATTTACTTCAGAATGTACAAATACAAAAAAATAGGAGACCAGACTTTGTTCTCGTTTGCAAAGTATATTCATTCATAGATGTACAACATGCTGGTCCAACATGCAGCAAACTAGATTCAATGTACATGTATCTGATTGAACTTACCTGGCAAAAGGGAAGTTTCCTCAATGTCTTTTGACTTTACGTTAATTCAAACATGTCTTTTAGATATAATGTAATGCCCCAGGTTGCAGATGTAAAATATATATATTTCTATATATGTATGCCTGCTTCTAAATGTCTAAAATAAATATTTTAAATTACAGACACTTTTGTTAATGTTAAAATTGGTTATATACAGATTTAGTCATTGAAACACCTGTTTGTTTCTTTTTTTTTGTGATGAATTAGTGGAGTTTTTTTTCTTTTTTATTATTTTAAAGAAGACTTTATGTTGACAGATTATAGGAAAGTGTCAGTCTCTTCTTCCAAGTAGCAAGTGGTGGGACAAGAGGAAATGGCCACAAGTTTGTACCAGGGGAGGTTTAGATGAGATATTAGGAAAAAATTCTTCACAGGAAGGGTTGCAAACATTGGAAAAAGCTGCCCAGGAAAGTGGTTGAATTGGTCCCCAGCAGTATTTAAAACATGTGCAGATGTGACACTTAGAGAAAGGGCTTAGTGGCGGACTTGGCAGTGCTGGGTTAATGGTTGGACTGAATGAACTATTCCAATCTAAATGATTCTATGATTACAACAGATATTTCTTATGTGCTGAGTGAACAGCTCTATTAAAGAACCTACTTGTAAAATAAATACTAACACTGAAGTTAATTAGTTTTTCAGTGCTTAAGCTGAAAAGGAATGTCTCTAGCTTTTAGATGTACAAAGCAATGGTTTCTTTCTTTGAAGCTGACCGAATCTTTTTTTTTTTTTCTGAACACACGGAACAGGTTAAACTGTTTGTTTCCATGGCAACAGAGGTTAATTAGAAGATCTTTTAAAGTCATCATATTAAGTGCATATAACAAGTAAAACTGAAAAAAACCCAGGAGTGAAAAATTATTCAAAAGTGTGAACTGAGTGACATTAAAACTTGATCCACCTTTACCAAAAACTATAATTTTGTGGAACCAATTCAAAAATTAAATTCCCTTGTCTTTGTTTAAATTTTAATAAACTCTGGTGATACACATATTTTAGGAACATATATAGTTCTCATCTGCAACTGTATCGACTTTCTTGATATATTCTTAACATATTAATACTCAGGAATTCTTTATCATTGGGCATCTCTTTTGGTCCATGATATGTCAAGTATACACTCTTTGGGGTAGGGGCTGTACACAGTCAAATGTGTATTTTAGGATGTAAGTTCTGTTAGGGATTTCTCTTTTCAGGCTGCTCTGGAAGGTCTATAATTTTACAGCATCTTATAGCTTTTCTGTAGAAAAACCTTGAATCTGCAGTTGGGCTTAACAGACCTTCAAAAAAAAAAGAAATTACAGAGATCAGAAAGCATTGCTTTCCTGGTCCAGTCACAGCATGAGTTTGAGAGTGGTGTTCCGATGTTTCTTGAACTCTGTCAGGTTTGGTGCTGTGGCCACTTCCCTGGGGAGCCTGTTCCAATGCCCAAACACCCTCTGGGTGAAGAACCTTTTCCTGATATCCACCCTAAACCTCCCCTGACACGGCTTCAGGCCATCCCCTCAGGTCCTGTCACTGGGCACAAGAGTGAAGGGATTGATACTTGCCCCTCCACTTCCCGTTGTAAAGATATTGAAGGCCACAATGAGGTCACCCCTCAGTCTCCTCTTCTCTAGGCTGAAAAAAAATGACATTAGGGCTCCTCATAAGGCTTCCCCTCTAGACCTCTTTCCATTCTCTTGGCCCTCCTTTGGATAACATTTTAATAGCTTAATGTCTTTTTTTATTGTGGTTTAAAATGTTACTTTGTTAATATTTGGAATGTTTTTCATATCCTAAACTCCTGGGAAACACCAGCTAATGCAGTAAATCTCAGTAAGAGTGATTTTAATTGCCTAGATTGAAAAGAGTAATTTAAAATTGCATCAACTAGCTCTTGCTTTGCTCAGCTGCTATGCTTATCTGTAACCCCATGGTATGCGTGCTACTCTTTATTATACCACCAAACTCACTGCACTTCAGTTTAAGATGCAAAAAAATGGGTGATGTTTTCATATAAACTTCTGTGAGGTGTAGAAACATAGTCACTGAGGTATTAAAATAGCAAGTTGATAGACATGCTATTTCCTTTTCTGAGTAGATGCTTCCTGGTTAAACAGTTTTGGTATACTCTGCATCACCATTCTTGTCACGATCCTTTCTGACTCCGTAAATAATCTCTTTGTGTGCTCTTGCTCATGCTAGGAGGTGAGGAGTTCAAACCCTCCTGTGCAGTCACACAGAGCCCAAAACTGTTTCTAGAGAGGGAGCTGTGACATATCTAAGTGAGTGCACATAGGTGAACCTAGGTGATGCCTATGCTGGCTGTCCCTGGAGAGATGCTGGCCAGGGAGCTGCACAGGCTCTGTGAGGAGAGGGAGGCTGGTTCCAGCTGGCTCCAGCAGACCCATCTCAGGAGATAACGGGGCCAAGTGTGGGCTGCCCCTGTGAAAACATAAAACATATTTAAGAAAGTGAAAAAAAGCTGGAAGAGCGGGGGAGGGGGGGGGAGGGGAAGTGAGAATGGGCAGTGTGAGCACCAAGGAGAGAGCAGGACAAGGGGGAGGAGGTGCTCCAGGTGCTGGAGCAGGTGCTGCCTGGCAGTCCACAGAGAGCCTACAGTGAAGCAGAAGTTCATGCTGCAGCCATTGTTAAGGACACATGCTAGAGCTGGTGGACTACAGTTCCTGGAGGACTACAGGAGCATGGGAGGGACCAGCAGAGTGATGGTTACTTAGTGACCATAACTCCCATTCCTCATCCCCCTACACCATGTGGGGTTGGGAATGTTAGGGGAGTCAGGAGTGAAGTTGAAGCTGGGAAAGGGGAAGATGTAGTTTTAATTTTTGCCTCAGTTTCTTACTACCAAAATCTATTTTAATTGTCAATATATTAAATTAATTTTCTCTAAAGCAAATCCATTTTGCAACCTCCCTGGCTTTATCTCAACCATTTTTCATCCACTATTCTCACTGACCCATTGAGGAGAAGAGTGAACACTGTGGTGGGACTGTTTCCCTTAGCCAAAGTTAACCCACCACAACCATGAGTGTAGCTCCTTGTTTCTAAACCTTGTTCATAACTACTGTGGCCAGACTGTGGGCCTTGCAATAATGAAATAAATCTTATACAGTGCAGCTCTTTTTACACCCTCACTGGGCTGGCCCTGTCACTGGTGACACAGCCCCTGCCCATGCTCTGCCTGCTGTGACAGGGCAAGAGTGCTGCCAGCCCAGCCCTTGGCTTTCCAAGAAAAGGCTCTGTTGTTCTTCAGATTTGCTGGAGTGCAGGGGAGCAAATGGTAACTAAGCCATATGAGAACAGTGACCAACATAGACAGCCTGCTGTCACTCCTGTCTGCATGGGGACAGCGTGACACCCAGAGCTGTGGCCACGTCTCAGACCCTCATCACCCCACCCCACCTCCCCTGGGCCCCACTGTCAGGGCTGGGGCAGAGGGAGGTGTTGCCCAGCATGAGGGTGCAGACAAATAATTGTGGTGCCTAAACACTGGAGAGCTGCTCAAGTGTTTGACATACTGACCCCATGCCTCTCTGGCTGTCTGAAATCCCAGTATCCTGTCATCCTGATATTCTCTAATACCCTCTTGTGTAGTTTGTGAAAGGTTACATGAACACTCGCTCAGAATATTAATCAATGTACACTTATGCTGGAGAAATTGTTTCTAGGCTTTTATTGAGGATTAAGTATATGTTTAAAAAGTAGTCCAATACTTCTAAATGAGAAATTAAGAAAATCCCAATTGCAACCATGTGAAATTCACATAGTAATCCACTTCAAATAGGAATCTGCAAGCCGAATGCATCCAAACTTTCCTAATTATTTGTTGTTTTTATTAATATGGCTTAAGCTTGGAATTCTTGGATGAAAAAGCATTCTAAAATATTCTAACTTTCTAATATTCTAATTAAATTTTCATGAAAATTTATACTCTTACCATACAATGTTATAAAAATCTCCATGAATGGTGCAATACACATACATATTTTTTTAAATCTGTTCTAGAAATATAGATTAATTACACAAGTTCATAACTAGCATTCACATTGTTTAGTTACAGATATTTAAGACTGAAGAATCATGATGAAGGCAACACATTCCAATCACTAGTCCTGGCTCCCTGACTCTGCTTTTACAAATCTGCTGGCTCACACTATGACTATCTGCCTTGCAACCTGATTTCAGCTGCATTATTTGTATTAAGGGAAGGGAAATGAAGTTCTATATCACTGAAACTCATCTCACTCATCTCATGAAAATGCAACACCAGCAGTGTGCACTGGCTTCTAAGAAATGTTCTCAGTCACACAGTTTCAATGTAACTTTAAACTCCTTACATAGCAAACAGAATATATTGGTGTTTTGAGTAAATTTTGAAAGACTCTAAGGTTTTCTGTTACCTTCGGTGGGATGTTAACTGCTGGCTAAAATGTTTGCCCATCATTAATACAACTACTGCAAAAAGACCTTGACAAATTAGAGATGGGCAATTACCAACCTTATGAAGTTTAACATGGGGAATTGGCAGAATCTGTACCTGAGATGGGGCAACTCTGGATGTGTTTATAAACCAGGGAAGGAGAGACTGGAAAACAAAGCTTTGGAATGAGACCTGGGGGTCCTGGTCAAGGGCAGCATCACAGCTGGGCAAGGGAGGGGATTGTCCTGCTCTCCTCTGAGCTGGGGCAGCTTTGGGTGCCACAACATAAAAAGACATTGAACTATTGGAGAGTGTCGAAAGGAGGGACATGAGGATGGTGAAGGGCCTTGAGGGGAAGCTGCATGAGGAGTGGCTGAGGTCACTTGGTCTGTTCAGCCTGGAGGAGACTGAGGGGAGACCTCACTGCAGTTACAGCTTCTTGGTGAGGGGAGGAGGGGAAGGCCCTGATCTCTTCTCTCTGGTGACCAGTGACAGGACCTGAGAAAACAGCATGAAGCTGAGTCAGGGGAGGTTTAGGTTGGATGTCAGGAAAAGGTTTTCCACCCAGAGGGTGGCTGGGCACTGGAACAGGCCCCCCAGGAAAATGGTCACAGGTCCAAATATTACAGTTCAAAAAACATCAGAACAAAATTCTCAAACGCATATTGTGACTGTTAGGGATGTGCTGTGGTGACCTAAGAGTTGGATGTGATGATCCTGATTAGTCCATTCCAACTCAGCTTATTCTATTATTCTACTGAAGGCATTATTATAGCTCAGCTTTTACTAGTATTATTTATAGGAAAATGAAATGTTTTTGCTTTAGTTACAAGGTGATCAGTAATTTAATTTAGAAAAAAAAATAAATATTTCTGAAATTATTTAAATTGTTTGCATCTGCAGTGTGTTTCATTGTATTTGAAATAGAAAAGAGGTGTGGAACACTTCAGATTTCCACTTTTTAGACTGTCACTGAAGTTTAAATTAAGATGACATCAGTAGGCCATCTGTCATGGCTTCTTATGTATAACACATGACACCCCATTGCATTTTATTTAATTAAGCATAATAAATTATGATTTATTTATGTCTTGTCTTTTAGTAAGTGCTTTGGTCTCTTTGGAATAGACCCTTTACTTCAATTACTCTGCTACAGACCAAAATACCTATCTGAGAAGCAGTTTAATCAATTTAACTAAAACTGATGGATACCCTCTTGCATTATTATGTTGTGTTTTAGTCTCCAGATAGTCTCTGCTACTATTCCATGCTCCATCTGAAATTCAGATAAATAACTAACTGCATTTTTCCATCTTTTAGGAAAACTATATTCACACACTGAACTTTTCCTGTTACGTTCATCTGGATGGCAGACAGAAATAAAACTTATTCTGCTTATTTGTCATTACAGAAGTATTCATTTGAACATTGATGCAAAGAATTCCAGCCTTTAACTAAAGAGAGAATTTTATTTCTTGAGACTACATCACAATCTTTCAATATTGCTGATGCAAATAGTACAGATAGAAAGAGCACCCATATTGCTTGTGACATCTAGCTTGCATCTTTCCCTTTTCTAGCAATCCTTGAACGTAGAAAAGCATCTTACCTACATAGTTGTTCCTGGGGAGGAGAAAAAATATAACTGATGTTCATGAATACTTGCTAATCATATATCTATTAATCTGCATGGGATAACAACTAAATCAAAATTCATGATTTTAGGTTTGCATTAATTCATTAATTCCGTTTTTTACTGAACTATAGCTTGATGAGTGCACTGATTATTTATGCCTATATTCATTAGTATTCTTTCTTATGCAGTGTGAGAAGCTGGCAACTGAATTATAATACATACGACATATTTATACCCATATTTCCTTTGCTTAAAATAGTTTTGCTAGATGATTTCTTTGCTTCTGCACCAGCCTCAGATATAGTGCTCAAATCTTAATAGCAAAGTTACTTTAACTTCTGTGATATAAACACATAACACAAAAATTCCTTATTGTGCATTTTGAAAATAATGCAGGTATTTGTCCCAGAAGAGAGAGTTCTGCGAAGAAACCCAGCTCAATATATTCAAGCATGGCATGAGTTGTTCAGCCTGGAGAAGAGAAAGCTCTGGGGAATCCCTAGGTGGCCTTTCAGTATTTAAAGGGGGCTATAAGAAAGATCACAGAACCATAAAATGGTTAATGTTGGAAGACATCATAAACATCATCTAATTCCAATGCACCTGCTATAGACAGGGCCACCTTCCACTAGACCATGTTACCCAGAGTCCCACTTCACCCTGGGCTTGGGCACCTCCAGGGATAGGGAGTCCACAGCTTCTCTGGGCAACCTGCCCAGTGACTCACCACCCTCACAGTAAACAATTTATTCACAGGATCTAATTGAACTCTACTCTCCTTCAGCTTATGGCCATTCTCCTTTGCCCTATCCCTACATACCCTTGTGAAAATTCTCTGGCTCTCTTGTAAACTCTCTTCTTGTGCTGGAAGGCTGCTGGAAGGTGTCCCCAGAGCCTTCTCTTCTCCAGGCTGAACAGCCACAGCTCTGTCAGCCTGTCTTCATGGGAAAGGGCTCCAGACCTGTGAATAACATAATGACCCTCATCTGGACTCATTCCAACAGGTCCACATCTCTCCTGTGCTGGGCCTGTTGTGATAGGACAAGGGGCAGGGGTTTAAAACTATAAGAGGGTCAATTTAAATCAGAAATAAGGAAGAAGATTTGCATGGTGATGGTGGTCATGCACTAGCAGAGCTTGCCTAGAGAGGTGGTAGATGCCCCATCCCTAGAAACACTCAAGGTCATGTTGGATTGGGCTCTGACCAACCTGATCTAGTCAAAAATGTGGGATGTTGGACTAGATGAGCTTTACATGTCTTTTTGAACCTAAACTAGTCTACTGTTCTGTCCTTAATGTAAATATGCAGAACAGCAATCTCCCTGTCTTTACACAGTCCTGTAAAAAGGGATAAAAATCATGCAAATAGTGAAAAATAGAAATGGCTCATTACTCTCAGTTTGATTTGTTATCTTTACAAATTGACTAGCTAATTATTTGAACATATTTTAATCAAAATATACATATTTGAAAATAAAATTATTTTCAAAATCCACATTTGAATAGTAGCATAATAAGGCACAAAAAAAGAGAGAAAAAAAAAGAAATTAATTTCAGAAGTGTATAGTCATTAAAAAGAAAGGTTGAGTTGCATAACTCATAACTCAAGGTTTTCACGTGGTCTTTTCAAAGTATGATAATAATAAATGGAGAAAACACAAATGTAAAAGAATTTAAGAACACAGAAATTTTCGTCTCAGAAAAAGCTTATATCACCTATGTTTCTCATGTTCCTCATCCTTTTTGATACCCCAGATCTTCTGAGTATCAAGACCTTCAGTGCTTTTTTCCTGTCCAGCCAGACTTCCTGAAATTATTAACAGTTAGGCAAAGGTCATAGTCTCTAGACTGTGAACTCATGACATCTGATTGAAGTTGGGTGGACTTAGTATTTAAATACGTTAAATCATTTTGATATCTGAATGCCCAAAGTCCAAAATGTCTAAATGAGTTTCTCAGATGCATCTTGCTCTCTTAAAGCTGGTATTAGTAGAGCTCTCATAGCAGGATGAGTACAACATTAGGTCTTACAGTTACATTAGGTCATCATAAAGCACTCAATGTGTCATGCTCTCCTCAGTATTCCTTGCAGGACTTTTATGTTGTGAGCATATGAAACCATAAAAATAGCAGAAAAAGCCCTTCTCCCATGTTTTGCTGTAACTACTAGATCAGCAGAACTATGCCCTCTCACCCAAATCCACAGACTAGTACTCTAAACTTTATGAGCATTATGAAACTAAGTGATTCAGGAGCTTTAAGCAAGCTTAAATGGATTGAAATTCCACAGTTTTCTGTAGCATAGTGAGCATTTTAGTTTTTCCAACTTATATGGTCAGGAATGCTATACTTGAATCCTTCTCCTTTCCTTAATGTTGCATGTTATTAATTCATTTGAGTTATAGATATATTCTATGGAACTATCCAGCTTTTCTTTTCCAGAAATGTAAATTCATATGAAGCTATAGATAAGTGCCAAAATTAAAGAAGACAGTGAAGGAAAATGAATTACCATATCTTGATATGTGTTACTTGATATTAACTGCTGGTTGCTGACATTGGTTTAACTTGTTATTTTTCTTAGCAAACTCTAGCTCTTTGTGATGTGAGCTGCTGCAAACAGAAGGATTTTTGTTTACCTTACTCTCTACAAGTGGAGTTAATTCTTCTACATTCTTGAGCTGTTTGTTAGAATTAGGGCCAAAATATATCTGATGAGAAAGCTGTACATTCTAACGTACTACTGTAGAATAAGTCATACTACTTTATTATGTTACCTTAGTAATATTTCTTCCCTTTTTTTTTTGTTAGCTATTACCTTTTTAACATAATATCTGAAGTAAAGGGTTTTGAGTCTCTCAAAAAGAAAGATAATTTTACATAATCACATATAACATTTTAAAACCTGTACTACATTACCATTTGTTGAAAATTCCAAAGCTCTAGCACGTCTTTTTCCACAGAAAGCTTTGATTATGTGCTGGTGTTTTTATGAGTCATACAGTTTTCCTGCTGATTCTAAGGAGAAGAAAGTATCTTTGAATTGTGAAGCTTATGGAAATCCCCCACATACAGAAACATATTTTAGAATTTTTTGCAATTTCCAGATTATTTGGTCACTGCATTACCATTCTGAGTCAGTGTGCACTGGAAAAAAGCATAACAGAAACAGCTCCATGACCTACAGGGCTTTCTTGATTCTTTCTCATTCTGAATAAGGAAAAATACATAAGTGAAAGTGAATAAAGTCAAAGCAATTTATGAAATTTGAAATAATGTTCTATATGCATTGTATCTGTCCATTTGGAGAGACTCCTTTTGTCCAGGTTTATGATTTGTGTCTGTAACAGTTGACAACACCAAATTCTTTATTTTTTTTTTAACACAACTTCCGTAAAGCTAAGAAATACTATGCAATTCTATATAGAAATCAATAGAGAATAAGTACATTAAATGGCATAACGAGGCAACATAAGACACCATAGATATACTAAACCTAGAATGCTTCCACTGGTGAGACCACTGCCTTGTTCCTTTGTAAAAATCTTCTCTTGCTTCTTTTTCCATGCAGGCTCTTATGCACAGTTATCTATCACACATAAATGTGTAAATGGCTGTAAAACCACACCTGTGATTCTGAGAGTTCAGGTTTTTAATGGTACCCACCCTTGGGTGGGAGTAGCCTGCTGCAGTCAGCTTATCCATTTGCTGCATCTGACCTGGCTCATATTTTATACAAATTGCAAGTGATGTAGGAGGGCTGCAGGAACATATGGTTAATTATTTTTGCCAGGCACCCTTTATCATTTCTCAAAGAGTCATTCTTTACCTGCAGAGGGAACAGAAGGACTCTTATTACTGTGTTTTGTCATATGTGGCATTCATCAGTTCTGCATTTTATTTTCTAACCATTGAATTGTGTATTCTTAAAAATTCTGCATGAATTCCACTTCTACTTATTTGAATTGCAGAACCTGCACTTCTATGGCTGAAAGAAATTCAGAGGTGGACCACTTTTATATATTCCCAGCACAACAGCATTGAACCTGTCTCTTTGCAACTCGATGTGATTCATTAGACCTATCTAATGCATGGCACATTCTCCTAAATGGCATAGACATGACTAAGGACATCTAAGTAGGATTAGGAAGAAGTGGCCAGAAATTCTTCAAACTGGAATTTGAACTCCTCATAGTCTGGGTTTAAAACTATTGTTGAATTCTTCCTTACAAGTACTCCTTGTTTACTTCCTCTTACTTATTTGCTACTTTTTTCTTCACTGATAAAATTTATGTACATTAATTCTACACACTGCTAAAGAAAGACCTATGATCCCATTAACTATATCATGCACCCATGGGGAAAAGGAACAAATTTCCACCAAAACATTGGAACCTTGTGTTCAGTCCTCCTAGAAAACCTCACTAATGTATTTCTCTTTGGTGGATATTTCTCTTTGGAGAATCTGTGCCATCTCCTTTTTTTCTTGGCCCAACTAGTTTTAAATTTTCACACTGGAAAGCAGTCAACCAATGGAGACTACATTTACTATCTTACTTTGAACACATATGCTGGTTGGAAATTTTTCATTATTGTAATTTATTACAGAAATGGCTTATGGAAAAAAAATCCAAAACACAACCTATAAATTATATTCTATCAGCTTTTCAATTTATAATATTTTGAAATATTTTGTTTTAATGGTACTCAAAAAGAAAATCAAACTGAATTTTCCCATCAACCTATTGCCTTTTAAAAATATTGTATTTGTATATCTGTTCTTTCAGAGAAGGGTGAGGGGAATACAACCATTCATGATGATTTCTAGGATATATATATAGTCAGGCAGCCATAAAATTATAATGTTTTAGAGCAGTATTACAAAAACATGATTTTTCACTAAGTTTAACAGAAAATGAAACCAAGTGAAGTCAGCTAATTAAAACAACTGAATTTTTCTTCATTTTCTATTTGGAAATGCCAAAATATGTAATTTCAACTTTTTCTAAACTTCCATCCATTCAGGACCAATTAATCTAGATTTTTAAAAGAAATTTATTAATGGAAAAAAAGTCAAGACATATAATTTCATTAAAAATCTTGAATCATTAATAAATTGTTCAGGATGAAATTTTCTNAAAATCTACAGATATTTCCTTTGTAACACTCACAGTATAAAGATATCATCAACAGTTCCTACATTGATTGAGGCAGGAGTCCTCGGTGATTGATAGCTCAATCATTTGAAAATGGGGAAAACAATAGATTTGGAGTTATTCAGGTAATTCTGACTTTTGTATTAAGAAATAATAGAGGGCTTCTCCAGCTGAATTCTGTTCTCTCTAATTCCTTCACCATGAAAGTTTGAGATAGGGTGTACTGATAATAGCTGTTGAAGTTATCTCTAGAGTCCAGATGTTGCCAGGTTCTTCTAGTCTTTCCTGAATACTGGCAAACATTGGAAGTGTTTGGCAGGGACATGAAACAACTTTGAAATTGCAGAATGACTGCAAAGCAGTGATGAAGGAGGTATCTGTGCATCATAATACAGATGCCATATGACACTTTTCAGAGTTTTATTATACCTATTATACTGCTTCTCTCTTTTTTTTGTGATGTCAGGAACACTTTTTTTTTTTACAATTTCTGGTCTTAAATGTTTTATGCAAACTCAAATTTAAAGTGTCTTCTTAGATGGATTACTGTTCTTTAATTGAAATATTACATCTTCCTAGGAGATTATTCCAAAATGATGGAATCTACCTAACAGAATCCTTTCTCCTGCAGCTTTTGGACTCTTTTGAGGGCTTCTTTGTTTAAGCCTTTAGAGGCCAATTTAATGGATGAGACTTTGTAAGAGAATATCCAAAAAGCAAAAAACCAAAAAATTTACCACTCATATAGCATAAAATAATAAGACCTTAAGGTTACTTCTCAACCTTAGGAAAAGGTCTGTTTACTTGGGAATTATTCAATGAATTGGCTTAAGTGTGATACTTTCTAATAGGGTTGTTCAGACTTCTCATTTCACTCACAAGCAACTCCCAGGACGAGTAATACTTCTGCCAATTCCTTATTTGGTCTTAGCTTCTGGTGGATGCNAAAAAAAAAAAAAATCATATTTTTGACAGAAAAGATGCATCTGCTCTACAGACTTCCAGTCTCAAGCTTCTGTGAACTCTAATTTTGGGAACAAAAATTTAATTCATTTGACTCAGAGTAGGCAAACTGATTATAAATGTGAGGTTGAATATCTGTTTTGACTTACCTCTTTTAGAAAAGCTTAGCTTCTCTCAGGCACACATTTTGGAATGTTTCCATCCAAAGAATTGACTAAGTAGTGGATTACTACACAGGTTATCTTAGAATGGCATCCTCAGCAATGGCTGGTGCTAGGAGGTTCTGTACACTAAATTTGATGCCTTCCTTTCACTATGAAATGCTTAAGGAATTTCTCTCCTTGTTTTTTCCT
>VZTT01070327.1:8194-28470 GCA_013400855.1 Buphagus erythrorhynchus
AACTTCACTATAGACCTTCAACTGATATTTATATGCAGGAAAAATGCTCTCCTTTCTTTCCATCTGGCACTGGAAGTGTCAGCAGAAGGTGTAATCTATCTGTTTTCATTGGGGGTTAGTTGTATTGCTGGAGGGGAAAAATGGACACTGGACAGGACTTTATGATGTGAAGACAACACCCCTCATTAGTGCAATGGCATCATCAAATAACACTTACCTAAATGGTTGCACTGTGAATCTTGCTTGTCCAGTCTGTCATCTGGGATATCAAGTGGCTGAACACATTCTGTTGACATCATTGAAACAGGCTTTTCTCCTCCTATTAAGATACTACACCACATTAAAAGAATAAAAAAAATAAATTCAGCAGCATGTAATTCAGTAACAGGGAAGAGTAACAGTAAGCAAAGCAGGTAAAGATTTAAAAGGACTATGCACAAGGAATTACCATTTTCAGTCATAGACTTGCCAAGATGGTAAAAAGGGGCTTTAAACTAAACTTGCCAGGGAAGGAGAACCTCCTTCCATCCCAGTCCCACTGGTTTGATGCCAGTGCCCCCACAAGAGATGCCCANTAGAAAAACATACATTATTTTTTTCTTTTTCTTTTTTTTTCATTTTCTTTTTATTTTTTTGAGCATACAGGAAGTACTATCTCATACAGAAAGTCCTATCATACACAACATAAATGCTAAGGAATAGGATGTTTTGTTCTAGTTTTCTTCTCCATTTTTTCTCAACTGTAAACTAAGGATCATATTTGGTATTTATTATACAAACCAACTTTAATAATGAATTCTGTTGACTTAGTCCAGCTCCACTAAGAGACCTTGCATACCCCAAAAATACCAGGTGTAAGGTGCTGCCTCAGAAAGATGGCCAGTGCCCACAGACCCCAAAGCCATCATGGAGTAAACTTACTCATCACTTTGGTAAGACCATGGGAGCCCATTTCACACAGCTATTTAAGTGTCCATGCTCTGTAAGTCTCACTGGATTGCTGTTTGGGCTATTTTGTCCCCCTTTGCTTATGGCTGCAGTGTGTATTGAAGCCCATCCTCACCCATCCTCCTACCTGAGCTTCCCCAGCACCTTGCAAGCTGAGATTTGATCTTGGGGCTGCCACAAATGCCACCACAGAAAGAAGAGAATTAGACCATTTTTCACTGCTGATCCTTTCTGTGGTTGCTTAGCAGAAGCTCATCAGAATGACAAAAGCAATGTTAAAAGGAAACAACCTTCAACCTGAGGGTGCAGTCCAAGTGATCTTGGTATCTGCCTTCATCCAGTAACAGCTGTGGTATTTTCTTATTCACAACCTCTGTTCTCCATTTTGAGGGAATAAGAGCAGACTGTGACTTCCTTGTAAGGAGGAGAAAGGCAGTGAGGAAAATAAAAAAATTGGAGACATTATGAATAGTAGATGAAAGAAGTAATTGGGAAAAAAATAGAGGAAGGGGAGGTAGAGAAGGAAAAGAAAATAAAAAAGAAAGGTAAGAAAAGAGGCAGCTGGAGAATAGCAGTGAAAAGGAGGATGGGAAAATAGGAGACTAAACTGTGGGAGTTTGGTTTTATCTTGCTGGAGGAAACAAAATTACCTTATTATTTCTCTGTAAATTGCAATGGTTTTTTGCTGACAAGAAACAGAACAGTAGGGGAGTTAATCTCATTTCCATGACTAAATTTGCATCTATGTAAAGAACAATTAACCCTTGAGCAAAATCCAGTCACAGAAATATTTGCAAAAGAAGGTAGGAAAGTTTGCACTGATGTGGTTCTTCAGAGGATGGAAACACATGTCTTAAATGCCAGTGACTTAAATAGAGTAACACTGCTGTTACTAATGGATGTGGTGGTTTAGATAAGCCCTTGGCTTTTGACCAGGCCTCTGGCAACAGGCAGTAGCTTTATTGAGGCAGCCAGCACCCCAAAGCCCACTCTCATTCACAAGTTCTTTGATAATGGCTGATTCGGCTATTATAGAATGAATTATTTATTCAATAGACAGAAAACTAACAGACATAAGACTTAAACTAATACTACACTGGAATAAAGACAAAAAGAAAAGAGACTACTAGTAGACACATACTGAGTGAGGTTAAAGGTTCCTATTAATGTTACAGCTAGCAAATAAATAATATAACTTAGAATTCAATGTATCTTACCATCCAGTTGTTGGTGGGGCGCACGTTGAGATTCTTTCCCTCAATCCCCAGGGAAGTAACCACAGATTTGCATCCAAAGTCTGAGAAGAAGCCTCCCACACTTTCAGGGTGTGTGTAGAAGGCTTCTACCTCTGTGATAACTCATGTATCTTTTATAGTTTGTACTATACNTAGTGTGTACTATACAGTGTCTCTCAGTCAAGAATATTCCCTTTATCTCTTCCCACATCTGCTCTCTGCTCTAAGATGTTGATTCTTAGCTGAGTTCTGAGCACTTTCGGTGCTAGGGATGACCTCTTGCCAGGCCTTTCAGCCCCTAGGTTTTTATCTTTATGGACCAGCTGTCAGTGGAGAGGAGGGGGGGATAGAGGTCCTGCCACAACTGCCTGGCAACACCAAATTTGACTCAACTCATGTCAACATCAAAAGTTGACGTTGACTGATACTGTACATATGGGATTAATTCCCTTATGTTTCACTATTTAAAATTTATAAAAACTTTTAATGTTCTACAAATTATTAAAATCTTACTGGATCAGGCCTAGATGAGGGATTTCACCCCCAAACGTTCACTATAGAAATGTCTCAGTCCAGCCTCACATCTGTAATAAAGTGTTATACTGCCTGAAGGCTCATTTGCCTTCACTGCAAGATAAATCCTTCACTTGGGAAGACTCTACAGAAAGAAATCTTTGAAGGCATCTTAACATGGTTGCTCTGTTTATTCACTGTATTGGTAAGCTATACCTGTGGTTTAAAATGAAGCAGACATACTTTTATTTAATACAAAACTTATTATCTGGCCATATGAAGGCTTGTATTACATTTTGTGATTTGAGGTAGTTTTATTCTTCAATGATATTTGATTTTATTGGATTTGATTAGGGCATGCTGCTAAATATTATGACTGTAGGTAAAATATTCTTTTCTGAAGAGTACTCTGTTTACAGGGCTTTCAGTAAAATCAGGTATATTATTTCAGACACTATGGACATTTTTGTTTTTAACATGTCTTGAGGCAAAAAAGACTGAGGATAGATAGCAAAATTTAAATGTAAAATTGGTAGTAAATTATATTTACTGGAAATGGCTTATGAAATACAGTTAAATTTGGTTAGATTTCAATAAGTTGTTTCATTGAATTATTTCATCCAATAAAAATTAAGCTTTGTAAAGAGACAATAGAGGATTGTATAATTATTTTTTCTTAACATGGCAGTTTGTAAAATATTATTCTAAAATACGTCCCTTAGATCTGTGTTCATATTTTCATGGTCACATATGCCAAGCTCTTGGCATCTTCAGTGCTTTAAAATTCTGGTTTACAGGCTAACTTCTGACACTTCCCTTCCTTTTCTTTTCTTTTGTAAGTCTGCCCTGAAGCCAGCATTGCCTTGCTTACAAAAGCACTGCATTTTGTGACAGTCTGTGTGACAAAAGAATAGAACGATGAAAATTACCAAAACATATCCTGGATATTGGTATCTTGAGTGTATATACATTGTATGAACCTGTGAGCACTGTTACATCCTGTCACCATGGATTACACACAGAGCTCTCCTTCGAAATAAAGTTGCTGTATGTGACCATTATAATGATGCTTTCCCAAACCACTAAAATCAGTTCCTGCCACTAAGGAAACAGATTTCCCAGTAATGTTTTACATGGGAGGGTAGCCTGCTATGGGGACTGTATGAAGCCATTAATATGGCTTTACAAACTGAAGCATGTTCTCAGATTTTTATGCATTGAGTGCAACACTTTTCCTAGCAGCCTTCGCATTAGCACACCTTGCACTCTCTGCTGCCATCAGTCACCTTGATAGCAAATGCTTGCTATTCATGTGATGAAGTAAAGATTTTTTTTCTTGCAGTCTGTTGTGTCTCTTGACATAATGATCCACATTCATCCTTTATGCATCTGTAATGGTTACACCGAAGGCCTTATTCACACACAATAGAAGTGTGAATAGAATATTCACACACTTCCTGAGATGCTACAGATTTTCCTATATGATTTAGGATTCAATTGTCATTTAGCCAGAGGCTTTGGTACAGTGCAGCCAGGCTGTACCACCTTCTGCAGAGATAGGTGCCTAAATGAGTCACCTCAAGTCTCTTATTTCTAGGAAAAGAGAGAGCTGATAGAGACAGCTGAAATGTTTTCCTAAAAGTTGAGGCAAGGTCTAGCCTTGCCTACATAGTTTTGCACTGCTCTTTGTTAAAGCTTTTGGCACGAGATTGGAGTGGCTCTACTTACAGGCAGAGGAGGGCAATGAATGATAAAGAAGACTGAAAAGTGCAAGTATTACTAAAAGCTGCTTCAGTCTCGTGAATGAAGTCTCATGCTGAATCACTTTCATATAACAGCATGACTCCTTTGGGCATACACCCTTGTAAGACATTCAGGTGAAAAATATCTGAACTTTTCACTTTCTGGATATCAGCTTTGGATTTTTAGATAGGTTAAAGCACATACTAAAATTTTTTTCAAAATTCTTAGGCGCTGTACCTGCTTGATTGAAGTGCCCAAGTAAAGTCATCTTATCACTCACTAACATAGTCCTAAAACACACAAATACTTGCAAGTAATATGATTACTTTCTTAGCTTAAATTTTTGGTTTCCATAACAAAATTCACTAATGCAACCAGTTCCAGGCTTCAATTAGGTAAAAATACTTTGCTAGAGACAGATAAAGAAACCTGTTTTGGTTTACTATTTTATTGCACAGTTGGTTTAATGTAGACGTGTGTCACAAGTAATCAGCTTAGAGTTTAGGAAATACTTAGTACAGCTACTCTCACATATTTATAAGATGATGTAAATCTTCCAAGGCCATCTGATAATGTGATATTTAAACCAATTTAAAATGAAATCTCATGAGAAAAAACTTACCTTGTAAGATAGAAAACGAAAGCTTTGAGAATAAAACCAAAGGGCTGGACTTATTTTTCATTTGATCTTGAATTAGGCATGGAAATGGCTTGGGGGAAAAATCTCCATTTCTTGTCTTCTCTTAGGGTTTGAAGGGTTGTAGGGGTCACGCAGCTACATGGGTAATAGATGGTTGTATATAATCTGAAGGGACAATGCAGTTCTCAAATGAGTCACTCACAGTGATCATTCTTACCTATAAGATGGGGAAATGAAGTTCTGATACACAAGTCTTATAAAAGTTTACAGGGGTTATGTGGGCATCAATGTCAGTACTCCTCATCATTGTACATTAAGGCTCGTGATTTCTTTGTACGTTGAATACTTAGAATTTCTGAACTGGCCCTTTATAAAGTATCCACAACCTGTGCCTCTGAAGATTTCAGTAGACCATGTGGTGCATGTGGTATTGTATGTAGATTTTTTTCTTGTTCAGGGGAGTGTTTTGTTTCTACGATTGACAAAATCCTAAAGAAAAACGTGCTAATTTCTGGGGCATGCTTAATTATTAAACAAACTGCTGGCATGTTGACAAGGATGCTAGATAAATAAAAGTACTTTTGAGAGCATCCTTGTTGGGTGACAGCAGTCAAATTGAATTTAATAACTTCATTTTAATAGTTGGTAATAATGTTGCCACAGAAGCCTATTTGGCCCAAGGTACTTATCTTCTGAAGCCATAGCAATTCCTAAGAAAAATAGAGAGAAGCAGAAGCAGAAACAGGCAACTAATGTCCTGGGGTGGTGCAGTGTATACACTTGTTTGTCCTCATTCCCACAGGCAGAGCCTGGCCTTGCTGCTGCTGGTGTACTCAGTAGTTGGAAATGGAAGTAAATAGGGAGTATGTCACAGGCTGCTGCCAAATGCAGACACGAGGCAGAGGCTGGACTTCATTAGTTTACAGTCCAGTCTGGACTAAAAGCAGCATGTTGCTGCCCTGCCCAGAGAGCTGCTCTGGCATGGGGGTTTGCTCTTTAAGACTGGTGCTTCTTCTCCCACCAAGCATGCACTTACAGTTTCCTGGTGGGGTTTGATTATTTTAAATTACTTTAAATTGGTTTGCCCCTTTCTGTCTAGTTGCAATGAGCATATAAGCAAGCAGGGACAGGCAGGCTCCCAGCATCCTTTCCTGCTCCTTTTTCCCTGCATCCTTAAACCTATGTGGGAGGCAAAGAGAGAGGCCTGTCATTCCTTCTGTATCATGTCCCCTGTGGAGGACTCTATAGTGTGAGTGGGCCCTTATTTGCTTGAAGTCATTTACAAATGCAGAAAGAAGGAATAGGATATTGGATAAAGACATCTTGCACAAATCTTCCCCACACAGAAATCACATGAAACAGGTCAGGAGTCAAGGGGAATGGTACAACATCTGGCTGCATTTGGCTTCTTCCATCTGCACTCAGCAGGCAGCCCCGGTGCCTTTATCAGAAAATATGCACCTGCACCCATACCTGATCCTATCCCAGCCCCATTACAACTGCTTCCTGGCAAATCATGTGAATAAAGCAAGATTACAGTGGTCAGAGTAGAAAATAGACATCCTACAAGTAGAAGGTCTCAGTGTTGCTGCTCTGCACTCCACACCTTTAATTACAAGTTTTATTATATGTTTAACAATATTCTATTGGAGTGATGCTTTTCAGGATACTCAAGACAGCTTCATGCTAATGCACAGAGTTTCTTCTTCAGTTATTTAGGCACTAGGCTGCTCTCCACAGGCATATTGTCAGATTACTCTGATTTTTACTTTCATAAAGCATATTTAAATCTTCTTAGCAAATACTTAGATATTTGAAAGCTTGATCTGAGTGCCTCTCTCTACTCAAAACTTTTGCTACTAATAATAGCATGCATGCAGAAGTGCCACAGAATTGTCTGGGAGAAGTTTCTTTTCACAGACAGTGTGCTTCTGGGTGCTATTTCAAAAATTGTGGCTGGGTGGTGGACTGATTCCCACTACAAGCTTGTAAAATAAACTTGTAATATAAATAAAAATATTTATTTGTTTGATATAAAAATGCAAGATACGTTTGCACAAGTTCTGGTTATGAAGTCTCTGTCTTTGGGCATCATAAAAAATACAGTCTTCCCTAATTTTTTCCTTGAGGTACAAATTAACCCCTTGCACATGCCAGATGTAGTTGTGAGATAAGTTCTTATACCAGTTCCCACTTTGGTGACTTACAAATCTGGTTGTGAACTGTGCCAGCAGTTAAAGTTAGTGCTTTAGTTTTCTCTAAAACACTCTCCTCCTCATTGCCCTATCCACAAATCCCAGGCTCAGTTCGGTCATACCTCAATTTTCCCCCTACGAGACCATCCCCAGCCCATTCCCCATGCAGTGGGGACCCTGTGCTTTCCTACTCGTCCCCAGAGGTGATAAGGCAGGAAAAAAAAAAAAAAGAAAATAAAATCAAGAAGCCAACCAGCCGGGAGGAAAGCGTGTGTCTGAAGTACTCACTGAGCGGTGTGAGGTCGTAGGGAAGGTGCAGTTTGTCGTCGGGGCTCACCGAGGATCTTCCTGGGCTGGGGCTGCAGCTGATGCTCTTGCCCGTCCTCTCTGGGGATAAGTGGGAGCCGTCGCTGTGGCAACGCCGCACTCAGGAGTCCTCCTGGAGGCTTGGGAACAGCACCACCACCCCCTGCCCCACCAGCAGATTCTGATCCTGTTTCCTTCCTCCTCCACAAGTTGCAGGGGCCAAAGGAGAGGCAACGAGATGCGTGGGAGACCAGCAGTGCCTCAAGGCTGAGGCATCATTCCTCCCAGATGACCAAGACTCACAAATGCTGATGCTCTCAAAGAAGCAAGGGAGGATGTTAAAACTTTGGCACAGAGAGCCAAAAGGTGAGCTGCAGCTGCTGTGTCTAGAGCCGCAAAGAAAATCACAGGGGGAGGGACTAAGGCTGATGCCGTCAGGGACCCAGGGGAAAGTTGAGAATAAAAGTGAAGCAAGAAGGCAGGGCACACACCCAGGAGCAGCACATAAACATAGAAACAGATGGACACTGTCTCCAGCACTGAGGTTCAGTGATGACTGCACTTTTTGTGTGTTTATATAGCCACAACTGGTTATACAAGCATGGTGTTTATGGGTCCAGGCAGGGAATTTTCCATGGCTGCCAGTTGTTTGCTAGTAGAGACCAGTCTCTCCTATTTTAGCCCATGCCTTTGGATGGAACTGTTATTTCAGCTGAGGGAAAGAAATAAAAACATGTCTGACACTGGAAAAACTCTGGAAGAAATACTCTAGTCTGTGGTGGGGCTGTGAACTGCCCCTCTCTAAGTATTCATTTGCAACAAAAATGGCTTTGTGTATATAAACTGTGATGGCTCATAGTTGCCGTTCTCTTCTTTTCCCCCACTCAGTGACTGCAATTCACAAGTGCCAGTGTGCACAGCATACTTCCTTTCATAAACAGCATATTGTACAGAAAGCCCAAAGGGGCAAAATGCTAATTGCCAGCCCTGCAAACTGTGCTACACCCTTGGATCCTTTATGTATCATATGTGGTTCTACAAAATGCCAAGCATGTCAAATGCTCTAAAGGCACCACCTGAAAGAACTGTGAGCTTTCTTCATCGCTGCCTGGGAGAGACAAGCATGTTCATTACCTTGCAAAGTGTAGGTCACCTGTGCTTATGTCTCAGTGGCCCACCTTTAAAAGCAAGTTCATAAATGCTTAAATTATTCCTGAAAAAATGGAGCAGAGACTCCTAAGAATTTTTTGGAGAAGATTATTATTTCTAAATTTAAAAAAACTAACAAAAAACCCCAAACCTCCAAACTCCTCAAATCCCAACCTTGCTTTTTATGAGTTGCCCACCTCCATCATTGTCCAGACCTCTCTGTTGCAGTGAATTTTAAATTAAAAACCCTTTAATTGTCACCAAAATATGTTTCACTTAGAAACACATTTATTTCATATTTTTCTATGAAGTCAGAAAATCAGAATGAGGTGAATGAAACAAAGTGGTCAAATCAGAAATATGTTTTGAAACTCAGCTGAAGATTGCCTTTTAATTGTCCTGATTGAAAAAGTCAGTCAGTCATTTATAGCACTAAAGAATTCCCTGAGGACGAGAAAATAATTTCCTGTTCTAGCCACCAAATCCCAAGGTTGCTTTGGGAATTTTACAATATAGGTTTACTCAAAAAGAAAGCGGCCTATCAGCCATATCAGCAAGATTACACATCCAACCCTGGTCACCTTTCAGGTTTGTTAGCTACCATGATGTCATGAAGCATTAACATCTCTACAGCATGTCTGTCGCATTATCAGTGTGAATAAAGATTTACTGCCAGATGTGGTCTTTTAAATGTTTACAGTTGTCCTGCTTGTAAGAGGGTTGGGACTCCTGCCATCTTTCAAATCTTCTTTGTACAGTTATTTCCCAAACACAACCTGGAAAATAGTCTCAGTTTGTAATAAATCTGCTCTTTAATCCTCTTCACATGTACACAAGTGCTCCCTCTTGAGAAAAGTAGTTCTTGGAGAACAACTCATGTAGTTAAAGATAAGAACATGTCTAAAAGTTTTCAGGCTAGTGCTTTAGAAGACAAGCAATGCAAAAGGAAAGCAGGAGAAAATCAAACAAAAAATTCAGGTAAATGCAACACATACACACACACACACACACACATATATATATACACTCACATGCACATATGTACATATATGTGTGCATGTATGTATATTTCACTGTAACCTTACTGTGCATTTGTCATGGATGTGGAACGGAGCATCTGATGCTGCCTGCAGAGGCTAGAATGAGTCTGTTGGAAAGGAGAGAACCAAGAACACTACACATCACCAGGTAAGTCATATCAAAGTACCTTCCCAGACAAACCCCTGTTTCTAAAGAGTTAAAGGTGAGCATGATTATCATTACCAGGAAGGCCTGTTGCCTTAAAGATGACATAGTTGTCACCTCTGTATGTTCCATATCTACTGCAGATGGCTATGAAAAATCTTACAAAACTAGTACACTAGTAACCTTGTGTACAATCCAAGACATTTGTACCACTGTGGCTCTGTGGGGGTTTGCTACATTAAGTTTATATTAAGGTAAGATTTTACTATCAATCCTGGCACTACTTTCAGATGAAATAAAAGGTGCTGATAAGATGAAAGTGAAGTGTTATTTTATTTTAACAGATCTCAGTTATCCGAAAACTGTTGATGGTTCAGCCTCAAGTCACTTCTCTATGCAGTAGCATGTGGTTACATCCAGTATAATACTTCAGGTAAGAAAACTCAGGGCTCACTCTCCTGATGTGCTTAAGCCCACCTTCAGCCTGTGCTCTTATTGTGTGTGAAAGTGTACTGTGCAGTACATAAAGTTTGTTCCAGGTTTATGGTAACTCCTAAGCTGCTACATGCATGTTCACACCCAAAGTAAATTTATATTTGGAAAATTAGGGAATTGTACCTTGTAAGGAACAATTTATTAGTTTAGTCCCTTTATAAATGTTGCCACAGGTATAGAACAGACTACAGCTGATTAAATAATTTACTTTGCAGCCACAAGAGTTTGACCAATAGGTCAGTGGGCTGTGCTGGATTTTTAATCAAACATATTGCCTCCTGTACAGTGAACACTTGTCTTTGGCAGTTTCCCTTTAAGCTGTGGAGGTTAAAAGTGCAGAGGATCAAAACCTGCACTCAACACAGCTCACTTTTCACACTCACTATTATAAACATGTTTCCCCCTATATGTAATTGTATATGCATATAGGGACATTAAGTTGCATTTATCACAGACACAAACATAAAGATATGTCATATTTTTGAAAAAGAAGGCTTGATGAAAATCATTGCCACATCCTGAAAAACAGCATATTTGTCCCAGGTCCAAGAGGGAAATAATTTGTGTTTATTGTACTGCTGAGTAAGGCCTTTAAGGCTGTAACACTAAGGCTCAGAGGAGTCTGGGTTTGTGTCTACCCTGACAGATGACTCTAATGCAAAGGTCTTTCCTGCTGCACCTACAAAACTTAGGGGCATTACAAAGGAAACCTAAAAGTCTGGAAGACAATAGCCCCATTTAGAGTGGCAAAGGAAATTTCTATGTCAAGAATCAGGGTCATGCCCAGATTCCCTGTGTAAAGCCAAAGAAAAAAATCTATTACACTAAACTGACATGAAAATGATTATAGGTTAACCTGTGCTTTAGATTCATATAAAAAAATTAACATTTTCTCATGTATCTAGTTTACAACAAAGTCTTCCTTCTTATTTCAGAAGCAACCCAGGAGAAAACATGGAAAGAAAAAGATGTAGCTTTTCATGAGGGAGAAAGATTTTCAAGTTTGATGCTTGTGAAGACTCCAGTGCACAATTTTCATTAATCTTTATGTCAGAGGGCTTTGAGAGAGTTAATTTTAGGGAAAGACAGATGTAAAACCCAGCAAATGGCAGATGGTAGCGAAAAACTATATTCCAGGGAGACTTAGAACAAAGTAGTAGCAGATGACTTCTGACCCATGTAATTTGTGCTTCTCCTTATATCCATTACTCTTATGCAGTATGGAGCAAGGTGAGAGCTGGGATGAGGTTAAAGCTGGCCTTTACCTCCTAGAGAAGTCTCTCTCCCTCCCTTTCCAGGGGCATTAGATCTGTACAACTGCTCCTTTTCCCGGAGTTGCTGTTTCTCTAAGCTGTTACTCTGGTTAATTATGTGCTGAACCAGTGTCTTCTTGTGTATGGATACAAAGGAGTTTGCCTGCTAAAACATTATGGACTTGTCAAGATTACATAATTTCCAACTCTACATCCCAGGATCTTTTAAAATAGCATCCCAGTCCTCCTGCACTTGGAGCTTAAAATATTAGACAGCTTCTAAAACACCACTGTGTTCATTCTCCTTTTTAACACCTTCCACATGGACTGCTTTATTTTATTAGACTGAGAATCTGGACAGAAAACAACTTCTCTGACTGGAAAATGCACATATGAGTGTGAGAAACATCAGTGCCTACAACATATGCCTATCTTTCAGATTAGAGACAGAGACTCATTGGTAAACTTGGGCTGTCCCTCAGGCTTTTTGTACCTTGAAGCAGGATGGCAAGAGTTGTAGATATCTGACACAGTCTGTGAACTTCCCTGTCAAAGAATATTTTTGCATGTGTTTTCCAATAAACAATTTATTGAAAGAGGAATAAACTAGACACAATTGAAACCACACCAAAAGTCTATCAACACAGGACATGAAACAAAGAAGTAAGAAGCAGAGTGATCCACACAGGAGGGTTTTCAGAGAAACTCAGGGAAGATTAATATTGCCTCCTCTCAACTTCCCTGCGCTTCCAGTTTACTGCAAGCATCTTGAAAAATCCTTACTCGCTCTCTGTTCTTCACATTACAGCAGCAGCACAAACATCTTGGTAGTTACTGCCCTGTCATGCAATGAGACTGCATTGCTGTGCTGACAAATTTCCAGTTTGTGAGTGACTCAGGACTTGAGAAGGATATAAGGCTGACTTGCTCAGCATTGCTCAGTCAGTGGCAAGCTGTAAGCTGCATCTTTGCATTTTTCAGTGCTTCCCCTCCATCTCCTGAGGTGTTTGGTTTTTTCCTTACAGCTTGAGAATAAGACTTACAGTCTGAAAAATTCAGTAGATGAAAAACTGTAATAGTTTAATTGTTGCTGGCTAGAGAATATAGAGGATGAGATTTCAAGGGAGCAGTCTTCTACATGTCATGGCCTTGTTACTTCATTCTGAGTATCATCAGGGACTACTCTAAGTCCTCACCTGGTCAACTGGCTGGCTAATTGGAGCCATGATAGCCATCACGTAGTCCTGATTTCTGAGGAGAGTAGTTCCTCAGAAAGTTGTGTGAAGAGCTGGGGGGGAAACAAGGGGGTATTGCATCCTGTGCTGGATCCTGAGAAATCTTAGCTAGGCCAGAGGACACACTGGTGGTGCAGCAGTAGTGACAGTCATGCAGGGCTTTTGCCATTGACTTCAGCCTACATCCCTAGATTTTCGGACTGATGTTCCAGCCCATAAAGCAAATTTGAGGGAAGGAGGAAGGAAGTGTACTAGCAGTCCTTTCTTGGTTCCTACTGCTAAGCAGATTACTGCCTGCTACTCAGAGCAGGATGGTGTCCTCTGTCTGAGACCATCACTTCCAGTACAGAAGATGGTACAAAGTACATAATGCAAAGTATTTCTGAGGGAGAGAAGAACCCCTCCATTGGGTGGAATTTGAAAACAAGTCTAAAATGCCCCTAATTTCACTGCCTGCATTTCAAGCTTGTAGTTGTAATAGCAAAAATCTGTGTTAGTCTTTAGCATTTTATCAATTTTTTTCTATAATTTCAATAGAACTGAGCCCACTGGAGGTCAGCAAGCTGTTGAGCCCGGCTTGGGTACACTACATTTCATTCATTTGAGACATACAAGCTCTGCGTCAAGTGGGATTTGTGTAAATACATGCACAGATTCCCTACCTGCAGAAGCTTACTTCTAGGAAGTTGTTAAGTTCATTAAAATGTCAGACAGAAAATTGTGCTCCTGTAGTTTCCATTTCAATTATTATAAAGTGTACAACATACTAAATCTACTGCAGTTTAAGACAAAATTTCTACTGGTTTAATAGGGCCAAGATGTCACAAAGCTAATTCCCTAAGACTGCATAAAACCTGAAAACTGTCTCAGAATAGTGACTTCAATGGAGTCTGGACCTCAGGAAATTAAACTCTCCGTTGGCTCAGAAAGGCAAATTTTGTGCCTTACCAGAAAGATGTTCCTAATGACACAGTTGTTAGAATAAGAAACATTGCCCTGATACACAGAAAACGTGCTTGATTAAACAGCTAATGTGATCCTTTTTCTGTTGTGCACATAGGGTTTGGACATCACCAGGATAAACTGGGTAACTTTTCTTTCTCTGTAGACAGTCACATATATTTTCAAGTCCAGCAGTACTATTCTGACCCACAAGACATTGAGGAAATATCTTTCCTGAAGTAGTATCATAGTGAAAAGTGACCATTTGAGTTATGTGGAGAGAACAATGCCAGGGTAATGTCATAGAGAGGAACATCTGTGAAGCTGATATGCAGCTGTTGGTATCTATTTCAGTTACATTAATAAAGACTGCTTCAATTCAAGCAGTGCCCAACCATAAAGTACCTCTTTGCCTGTTGTTTAATTAAATGCTTGTTCTTTGATTAGGTTATTTGAATACCTAATCAATGATGAAACTGCAGAACAATATCTGCTGATATCAGAAAATTTTGAAGAGGCAGATGAGAGCTGCCTCTTTTTTTTAATGGTCCATTGAGACCACAAAGGACTTATTTTTCTTTGCCAAGGCCAGGAAATTATTAATGTACAACATGAAAGAAAAGGCAGACAGATCTTTCAACAAGCTGTTTTCGAAAGCAAGTTTGTTACCAAAAATTTGGCAAAATAAAAAACTCCTTAACACCATTGTAGCATTAAGAAGCAGGCATTCTTTATTCGGCCAGATGCCCAGGGGAATAGCTCCTCCCATGGGTACTGGAAAGTTTCTGTTTATATACTGTATTTTGCATAAATATTCATTGATTGTCCTGGACTAAACACCTATATGATAACAGTTTCCACAAAATCATTAACCATAACTCCCCTCCTCTTTATGCAGGCATTCTTCTGTTTGGGGTTCTCCCTGGTGGTCCCTGGTGGTTGTAGACCCCAATGTTCCAGGTCACCTGGCTGAGTTGGCAGGACACAGAGGCTGGAGAACTTCCAGTTCTTCTTACACCGTGGGCATTGTGCAGTTATCATAGGCCAGTAGTTTCAGAGAACAAGCATTGTGTTAGCTCACTAAGGGTAGGCCATTTATCATCTGGTAACAAGTTGAACTGAGCTCTCTTTTCACTACATAAAGTCTTATTCATCAAAAGTATGATGCCTGTTAAAGCCAAACACCATGAATTTCCAGCCACAAGCAAACCTCAGCGAGGATCTTGAAGAAGAGTAATAGCAGGGTGCCCACTTTCTACAGCCACTGTCACAAATGCTTTTATCTGTGTGCAAGGAAGACCAAAGACATTGTGAAATCAGCAATGTGGGTCCCTGCTGGAGGTGCTCCGGTGAAAGTAAATCCAGCCATTCAGTTAAACATTTGGATCCACTTAAAAACCCCAAATAAATGCTGCAGGTGCATTTCTGTAAAGCCAGGAGGGACGAGAAGAGCTTATTCTCTTCCCTGCTCCCTCTGCTGCCCTCCTCTGGAATAGTACTTTTATGACTTCCCCATTAGAGCAGCAGGAAAAGCAGATGACGGTGTTAGAAAGATGTTGGGGGGGGAGGGTGGACATATGCCATTGTGTGTTCCATTTAATATTCAATTATTTATGTAAAGTGAAACAGCTCCATCCATTTAGACAGCCTGCATTCATCCAGACCCCATGACACTCCACAATCCTGTCTGTAAAATATACACAGACTTGGTTTGGGATTTGCTGGAGATGCTATGCATAGAATGAAGATGGAACTCCATTTCCTGGGGACCCTAGGAGCAAAAAAAAAAGAAGAATGTCTCTCTCCATTTCATACTTTTTTTTTTTTTTTAATTATTATTTCTTTTTTAAAGGGTTGGGCACTATTTCTCCAGGGCATTCAGAGCTCTCCTCACCTGTCTTCTGTATTTCAAGAAACCATCTAAGCCTATATATTCCAGATGATAAACTCCACCTAGCAATTTTCTCCTTTTCATTAAAATTATTTACACCAGAAGAACTTAAAACAAAAATCAATTTCAGGAGAAACAAGGANCTTAATCAGCATGGGGAGATCTCGGAAAGCAACCCCTTGAGGTAAGTTGTCTGCTGTGAATTTGACTGTGCCTCTGACTTGAGTAATTTATTGCCTCTTGTGGGATAACATATGAGTAGTCGCTATGACCTGCACACAGGAATGCACAAAACAGACTGGAAAGTAGCTTCTTGCTCTAACTNAATGATCTACAACCTATCTCAGACCCAGGCTTTGTGAACACAAATGCTAAGCAGGCAGGGCTGACCACCATTTTCTGAGCAGCCAAGACTTGTTCCCCTTCCTCAGCCAGCACAGGCATTGCTCCATTTGGCACAGGGAATCCTTAATCAGAATCCTTAATCCAGAATTCCTTAATCAGCATGGGGAGATCTCGGAAAGCAACCCCTTGAGGTAAGTTGTCTGCTGTGAATTTGACTGTGCCTCTGACTTGAGTAATTTATTGCCTCTTGTGGGATAACATATGAGTAGTCGCTATGACCTGCACACAGGAATGCACAAAACAGACTGGAAAGTAGCTTCTTGCTCTAACTTAGCTGGGTTGACTTGTGCCAGCAATAGTGGAAAAAGCCATCAAAATAGTTTTAGTTGTAAAAGCTGAGATTATCTGTACTTCTGCAGGGAGCATATGTATTGATTAAGGTAAAGGCTAATGAGGACTCTGTAAGACCAGAAATAAATACTCAGACATTTGTAAAAATGTGCAAATCCATTTATCTCCTTTCTAAGTATTTTTTCATTCATTACACACAAAATTTACAGTAGTCTTACATGGTGAATCAGCACTGGAAAGATACTAGTCATCCCTTATTTTATGTAAAATGACTTAATTTTAGCCAGAAGGGGAATGGAGGATTATTTTTGCTAATTAGTTCTGAAAATCATTCACTTAGACAATCACTGACTCTTTTGGGCTTAATGGGCAGTGTGAAAGCAATGCTACATAATTCTTCTTGGATCTCTACAGGACTCATAAGAGCCCAGATATGAAAATTCAGTTGTCTGCATCTATGTCATGGCTGGCCTGGTTATGGGCACTTCTTTATACCTTAGCAAAGTATAAATACAATGTCATGATTGAGAACATCAGGACTTCTTCCATCTCATAAAATTAGGAAGAAGGAATAGTTTTGTTAGTTATTGAATTCCAGCTGCTTAATTAGTGTTTACAGTATCTCTCCTTGAAAATAGCCATGTGTATTTCATTCCCTACTTGCTTGTTTAATTTAATTAAATCAATTGTTGCACACCTGTTTCCACTTACTTAAATCGAGCACTATCTGCAGCATATCAAATATGAAGTAACATTGAAAGCAATTAATATTTATCTTTTAAATGTTTCCTTTGGAATGGTATTATTAAGAGCCCACATAAAATTAATCAGATATCAGGTTTATACCTGAAAACACCAATAGATGCATAACCTTCTTTTGAACAGTGCAGGCAGATTTAAACAGGTGGATGCACAGAAACAAGTAAGACATCTAGAACATTTCATGGGAGATTGCAGTAAAACCTTTTCTTTCCCTGAAAAGTGATGCTCTGTTAATGAATGCTGGGAAGAAACAGCTTCAGAGGACCACAAACAGGTATTTCTTAAGCTATAACAAGGAGAGAGAGTTTCATCTTTGATGGACCTTGTGTCCAAGAACATATAAACCTGTATGCCACATATTCTTAATAGGATATAGAATGACACAAGTAAGTAAGTTCCTAGACTCTCTGCTTATTGGAAAAATCTTGAACAAGGCTCAAAACCGTAAGGCAATTAAAAAAATACCCTACATACATTTTCTACCGCCTCCCCACCCACTACTCTTTTTTTCATTTAATGATTTTTGTGGGGGACTTTAACTACCCTGACATCTGCTGGAGAAGAAACACAGAGAAGCACAAACAGTCTAGGATGTTCCTGTTCCATCAGTTGTCACTGATGACAGCTTCCTGACAGAAGTAGTGAAGGACCCCAGAAGGAACAGTGTGCTGCTTGTCCTTATACTAACAAACAGGGAAAGCATTGTTGGAAGTTGTAAGCATGTGGGGGTTGGCCTTTTCTCCCAGGCAACTAGCAGTAGGACAAGAGAACATAGTTTTAAGGTGAGCAAAGGGAAGTCTAGTTTGAACATTAGGAAGAATATTTTTCACAGAAAAGGTGATGAAATATTGATATGAGCTGCCCAGAGAGGTGGTGGAGGTGTTTAAAGAAAGACATGATCTAGCTGACATGGTGGTGTTTGGTCATAGGATGGACTCGATGATCAGAGGTCTTTTCCAGAGTCTTTTCTACTTGACTCTATCAGATGTGAAGGCTGGGGGCAGCCTTGGCTGTAGTGACCATGAGGCTGTGGAGTTCAGTACAGGAAAGGAAGAAACAGGGCAGCAAACAAGATTATGAGCATAGGCTTCAAGACAGCTAACTTTAAATTCTTCAGGGATCTCCTGGGAAGAATCCCATGGGAACTGGCTCTGCAGGCAAGAGGGATCTATGAGAGTTGGTTGATATTCAAGGATCATATCTTCCAGGTTCAAGAATGATGCATCCTGATGTACCAGCAAAGGGAGCAAGTGGTCTGCATGGATGAATAAAGAACTACTGCCATTAATCAAGCATAAAGAGGAAGTGCATGGGAGGTGGGAGCAGGGACAGACCACATGGAATGAATGTAAAGAGGCTGTCAGAGTAACTAGAAATGAGACAAGAAAGGCCAAGGCCCGTCTGCAACTAAATGTGGACAAGGATGTCATGGACAACAAGAAGGGCTTCTTCAAATACATCAATAACAAAAGGAAAACAAAGGAAAATATGGGGCCATTGCTAGATGGAGGGGAGACCCTGTTAAAAAAATGATGCAGAGAAGGCAGAGTAACTGAATGCTTTCATTGCATCAGTCTTCACTGACATGACAACCCTCGGGAATTTTTGACCCAGGAGACCAGGGTCAAGGAACACTGGAAAGAACTTTCCCTCTCTCAAGGGTGATTTAGTTAGAGAATACCTAGGCAGATTTAATGGCCATGGGTCCTGATGGGATGCACCCACGAGTGTTGGGAGGAGTAGCCAATACCAAGAGTGTTGTGCTGACATTCAGAAAGATCTTAACAGGTTGGAGAGAAGGGCAGAGAAGAACTGTCTGAAGTTCAGCAAACACAGAGTCCTGCACAAGTACAGGCTGGTGGAGGAGGCTTTGGAGGCCAAACTGCTGGGAAGCAGCTCTGTGGAGAAGGACCTGTGGGTCCTGGTGGACAACAAGCTGTCCATGAGCCAGCAGTGAGCCCCTGTGGCCCAGGCAGCCAATGGAATCCTTGGGTGCATTGGGAAGAGCACTGCCAGCAGGTGGAGGAGGTGATCCTGACCCTCTCCTCAGCCCAGGTGAGGCCACATCTGACTGTGGTCCTTAACCTCTTTGCTCATCTGTGATCCTGACATGCTCATAGATGTCCTTGGAAAGATGAACAATTGAATTTGTTTACCTGGATTTCTGAGCAAGGTCTACATCAGGTTATGTATTTCATTGAAGGAACTCCATGGACTGATATTTTAGGCTACCTTAAATCTGATGAATCTACACATAGGAGAACTTTTGTCGAGTTTCAGACCTCTTATGTCCATTGCACCTGCTCAACTGCTGCTCTCTTTCTGCTTTTCTTCCCATGTTTGGACCTTGTTTTCAGATTCCTCTATCCCATGGATGGTAGTCAGCCCAGCTGCTGCATGCTTTGGCAGCAACTGCTAACCAGTGCCAGGAGGGGCTCACCAGGCAACAGCTGGATACCACCTCACGACATCAAAAGCTACAGCTCCCAGAATTAGATCTCTCTGGCACTAGCTGCTTCTAGTTTCTCTGGACATCTCACTCCAGCTACACTCCACCCTGCTACACACACACAAACACACACTCACTCCTCTGTGGATTAGCTCAGGAGGAAACCTAGTTCTGAGAAGGGTGGTTGTCATATTTGTCCGGCCTGGTTTGAGATGACTCAGTTGCCCTTGCTTCCACTTCTCTGTTTGTTAAATGGGACAAGGAATCCAGGCTACTGTGCTTCCAATATGCTTTGCTCTGGTTAGAGGAACCCTAAATCTGGAACAACTCTCCTGAGGTAACAAGATCATTATTGCTATTCCTTGTAGATGAAAAATTAAGGACAGTGAAGCCCTTATGCAGGACATTACTAAGGTGTCACTAATATAATTAATTTTAGCTTTCAAGTAATTAGGCTTTTCTTTTTTTTCCCTCAAGTGATTATAACTATTTACTACTCTCCATAATTTTTTTCTCTGCCAGTAGCTTAGAAAAACCTCTGTAAAGTCCAGGCAACCTTTAAAAAGCTAATTTACCAGCAAGACAATACTTGACTACAGACGTGCACACACCACACCACACCCCCCCCCCCCCCCCACC
>VZTT01070327.1:42018-107243 GCA_013400855.1 Buphagus erythrorhynchus
TGACATAGTAAAATGATTTCTACCTATGATTAAACTGAGCACATTGATGACATACAGCCATCAAAAAAAATGTGCCCGAATGAACTTGAAGAGCTTCTGTCCTTCAGGTCACTAGGAAGAAGTCAATGGACAAGTTTCTAGGTTGTTCCTCAAGGCTAACGTAAGTCTGGAAAGCACCATGCAAATGGCATTCTGTGGGCAGGTTTGGTAAAATGTTGTGCCAGTCCTTATAGCTGAGGTACAGCCAGCTCCCCTGGCACTGGCTCTTTGAGCATATCACATAGTCCAAGTTCACACAGATGAATTCAGTGCTCATACTCAGCAGGGATGGAGACAGGGACTTACTCTCATCCAAGACCTTGTTTGAAGTAAGATGATGGTAAACAGGACAAATTTGCTGTCTACCTGTTGCTTCATGGTGCTTGCATGCATGTCCTTGGTAAACGGGACACAACCTGAAAAACTTCTCCCAGTAAAAGTTGTAGATACTACATTACCTGCAATACAAAGCAGGCATGGGTGTAATATCTGTATAGTGACTAATATTCAGTAAATTCACTCACTTATTGCACAGTGACTTGGGTGTGAAGCTAAGAACAGATTTTGGATAATGGTACAGTGCAAATCTGTTCCTCCCACATTTCCTGTACACAGACTAGAGAAGAAATATCCCATTATTCCCCATTAGACAGGTGATAAAATAGTATGAATAAATGAGAAAGGGCTTCTCAGTCCTGCTTAAGGACTGACTCCGCCATCTTCTGGAAACTGCAAGGTAGTCAACAAAAAGAATACTTTCTAATACACTGTTCGAAGAAAAGACATTGCAGATTTATGTATTCAATGACATAGCAGCTTAAAATTCACCAGTTTCACTTTCTGGAACTTTTATCTAATAATTTGCTTTCCCAATTTCTACAACAAGTCAAGTTTCATTTTCTTATGAACGGAAAATAGAAGAGGAAAAAGGGAAATTCCTGAAAACTAGCAGGTGGTGATGCTGCTCCTTCCACTCTTTTCAGGATAAAAAGTCACTCCTGACTCTCTTCCTCACTTTCTTCCCTATCACAACCTGAGTCTTTCACAACTTTGAAGAATACTCAGCATTTCTGAACACCGAAATAAAATATCTCATGACTTTTTACTATTGGTATTTTTATTGGAATAATTCATATTACTAGGACTTTAGATTTAATGCAAGCTTCTTATTCTACCACAGTAAAGTAGCTTCAAGTTCTGAGAAGTCACAATTCATTTTGATTTACAGCAGTTTGGCTTATGATATGTATCTGAATGTTCACAGTTAGTCTTGAATAAGCACTAAGCAATATAACCTAAATGAGTTCTATTTTATTCAAAGGATTACACTAAATCATGTAACCTGTCATTTTCTGCAAACCAGTAAGTTACTTATTAACTCACCTGATTCACTGAAACTCATTCTCATTTCTCAGCTCTTCATTTGACTGTAAACTTTACCTTTCAGTTGACATTAACCATTAACCATTTTAACATTGAACTGATGTATATAAGTTACTAAAAGAAGCAGCCTAACAAAATGGAAGGTACACAGATACGTTTGCTGTTTTTCCCCAGAAGGGAATGCTTCTTTCCCTATCCATTTTCTTGGTTATTTTACAAAGATATGTATCATTAAGGAAGCAAGCATTGCTAGAGAGGAAAGGAAAAGGCAGCTCGTAGGTGTTTCAACTGTCCACATTGTTTTGGTTTGAAAGAGAAGTGTCTTCAAAGCAGACTTTTTCTTCAAAGGGAAAGCAGGGCCCTCTTTTGAAATGGAGAAATTAAACCCTCTCTCTCTGAATTAGTATAATTTTGAAATTAAGGGGCTCTCAGACAAAGATATGGGGATAGGAATAACAGCTCTTTACTAATACATATAACAAGGTAAACAAAACAACAACAACTATGAAATTAACAACAAAGAGAACAGGAACCCAGTTCCAGTCCTCTCACCCGTAGGCACTTTCCCCTTTGGAGCAGTTCCGGTCACAGCCGCCAGGGGCGCTGGTGGCTCCCCGCCGGGCAGGGCGGGTGCGATGATTCCCCCGCGCCTGCAGGGGGCGCTGTGGCGCGGGCTCAGGGAGCACACGGGAATAGTGGCTGTGTCCGAGATGGGAAGGGATGGAAAAGAGAGGCTTTGCTTCACGAATCCTGGGCAGTGGTGGTCCTGGTGCTTCAGCAGGACACTCAGAAACAGCAAGCTGAAACAGCAGGGCATCCTGGGCCAGGTGTCTGTCTATGAGTTGATTTTTGAAATGACTCCTGTTGTCCAACTCAGTTCTTTCTGGGATGCCATGTTGCCATAGGACTCGCTTTTCAAGGCCAAAGATGGTCTGGGCAGTGGCATGAGGCAGAGAGTAGGTCTCCAGCCACCGTTTGTTGCTTCCATCATTTTAAGTACATAGTACTTTCTTGGCGGGTTTGCAGAGTGTAATGTAATCAGTCTGCTAGGCCTCCCCATGTTTACATATCAACCATCATCTACCATACCACCATTTGGCCTGCTTGAATGCAGCACATATTTTACAGTTATGGATAACCTGAGAGAGAGTATTCATGGTGAAGTCCATCTCTCAATCGCAAGCCCATCTGTATGTTGTATTTCTTACCTGGTGACTGGAAGTGTCATGGGTTCACCTAGTCAGAAATAATTCACCCTTATTTTGCCAGTCCAGATCCACTTTAATCTTGGCAGCTCGATCCACTGGTCAGTTGTTGTGGTCTTAGGTAGCCCAGCTCTTGCATATGTGTGCACCGGCATGACATACTTTGACGGTCAGTGGTTCTACCCAGGCAGTGATGTCTTGCCACAATTCAGCAGTCCAGGTGGGTTTACCTCTGTGCTGGCAGTTTGTCTTTTTTTCATTGGTTTAGCCATACCCAGGGAGCATTCACGAGTCAGTGTAGAGGTAGAGCTGGCCATTTCTCTCGTTCAGTGATGTTGAAAGTCAGCTGGATGGGTTACAGCTCTGCAACCCTACTTGATCAGTCTTGTCCCTCAATATCCTCTGTGCCTTGTTGTGCAGGACTCCATACTACAGCTTTCAATTTTATCTACAATATGGCAGGAGCCATCAATAAAGAGTGCATATTGCTTTTCACTTTCTGGTGGCTGATTAGATGTGGGGCCTCCTCAGCATATTTCACCTTTTCCTCCTCCAGTGATGATGACAGTCTGACATTTTCACCTTTGGGCCAGTTCATGAATTCCATTATCCTTGAACGACTGGAGTTTCCTATTCAAGCTTATCATGGCATGGAGGGGTGGAGTGGCAGCGCAGCACCAGTGGGAAGGTGCTGGTGGGTGTGGGGGATGTGCTGGTGCCACGACCTTCCAGAGAAGTGTCCTTAGAAAGACATCCTGGTGGTAACAGGCACGTTCTTGCTCCCAGGAGGAGAGTGATTACAGCTCCTTTGTGAGATCCCTGCTTCGGCCGACGGTGGAGGAATGGACGGGAGGCACATGTGGTGATCCAAGGAGGAGTTTATTGTTTCTCGAAGGGTCCAGGGATGAAATGGCTCCCCGGGGCTGAGGGAGCAGGGTTGATATAGGATAGCTAGGGGATGGTGTAGAGCACCTAACAAATCATCTGAGGGCACAGGGGCGGTACAAAGGGGCAAGGACTTCAAACTTAACGACAGGCTTCCAGGAAAAACAAGTTTGAGGGCTGCATTGTGAAGGCAGGCTGGGGCTCTGATGAAACTACATTAAACATGACAGCTTTCTCAACTTGAGGCAGTTAACTTTAAACCGATGTAAATGTAGTTTGGTTTAATGTCTCTATATCAGAGCCAAGTAAAGTTTTCATAATGGCCATCAGCATTTGTGTACCTGGAAACTGTGCTTTAGTTGAACAGTGGACCACTTCATTTCCTCTTAGTGTCCCAAATTGAAATTAAATGAGACTGTCACTTAGACCATGCCTGATTCTGACCTGAGGAGGAATAGAGTTTCCCTCCTCTAAATAGAGAATAGAGTTTCCCTCCACTAAAATAGTGGATTTTTCACTAATGTTTATAGCTCATCAATGATAATAGTGGAGTTTTTCTTGGCAGTTTCTAATAACAAGCAAGGATACCCATAGCCCAGGTTTCTACTAGGGGATTGACTCTTCAGGGGCACAAAGAGGGTTTTTGCTAGGTCTCATAGGTTTCTGGAAATGCCCAGACAGAATGTTTGTAGTGGTTTTTCCCTGAATGAAATAGCATCTCAAGCCTTTTCAGCAGTGGCCAAGGCCACCTCTAGGGACACCAGTTATTCACAGCAACCATTACTCATGTTTAAATGAATTCAAACCTTCTAGTGACTGGAATATTGTCTTTAGGAGGGATGTAAGGTGGGGAGGTGAGAGGTCAGCCAAATCAGTATAGTTTATTTCAACATTTTTTAATTATCTCAACTTTCTCTTTCAAATAAAGTTTTTTAACTATTTTTTTTCCTCAAAACCACTTATGCTTTTTATCTGAAGACTAAAGGTTTGGTGCATCAAAGACCTAGAAATGAAACAACACACTTTCAACACAATATTAGTATAGGAGGTAATGTAAAGGCTGGTCTTTATTGGAGGCCTCCCGGGGGCAGATATGGAAAAACAGCCAACCCACATAGGGTGAATACAGTTTTATAAGTTTAATAAATTAGCATGATTGACAAGAATCCCCAAATTAGAAGCGCAGGCGGTGAATTCCCCCCTTTTGGTTCCACCTCTTCTGCAGCCCCCCTTTAGACAGGGACTAAACTTTGCTCATGAAAATGTGTCTCAAAGAGCTGGTTTCAATCCTGGCTCCAAGGAAGAACCAAGATAGGACAGAAGCCTTGGACCCCCTGGGGCTTAGAGCCTTTGGGATGTGTTTTGTCTTTCTGCCTACCAGGGTAGGAAAAGTACTGGAGCTGGCTAGGAACTATAGAACTATAGAACTATAGTCTACAGAACTATATATATCTGAAGGAAATAGAAAAGCAAAAATCATTTTGGCAACAGTATGAAAAAGAAAAGGGAGGGGGTTAAATCAACAACATTAAGAAAAATGTGTTTTTGTTTCTAGTCTGCCCAAACCACACTTTTTCCCTGATCATTTGGTTCAGCCACCAAACCAAAACATCCATTATTCATGTAGTTCTACTGAGTTCTCCTAATGGGTGGAGACACCCAAATCTGTAGAGATTCTGCAAATCCATGCAGAGAATTGCACCAAGGAAAGACAAAGTATGTTTGAAGAAGTAGATACACAGTCCAATATTCAACTATGAATTAAAAACTATAACTCTGGGTCTTGTTCAGAGAATACATATGGCTCTGTTGGAAAGGGGAAACCTGAGAATTGCCCCTGAAGATCGTGGTGAGGTAAACCTTGGCTCTTCACCTCAGTGCTAATTGAACTGGGATAATTTAGCTCCTCCATCACATTTATTTTCTGCCTGAATTTTAAATAAAAATAGGTTAAAGGAAATTACTAATCAGTAAGTACATGCCTTCCAAATCAAAGGTGCCCCAAATTTCTAGCTCTTTACTTGATCAATCCAAATTAATTAAGAAACTTTTCCTCTCTCCATATTCACATGCAGTTACAGTGGCTCCTATTTTCAGAAGCCTCCAGTAACTTTTTGAAATTATAGGGCTTCTAGGTTCACCATTAGTGAAAGAATATTTCCTAATTAGTAATAAGTGTTGAAGTTAAGTTCTGCTTTCTCCTGAGGACTCCACAGATGGTCTTCTGTGGAGCTGGATGCAAACAACACAACCTCTTTCCCGTCTTCAGTCTGGAAAATACTTGCAAACTACAAAAGATGCCATGAGAGCTGCTACACCATTTCTAAATATTAGCACATTTTTTGCATGTCTCTTGAATCACATTAACACCGATGAATATATATCAATATCAATATTTGTTTTCTGCATCATTTGAGTATATGGGGAAGAATAAGAACAAACATTACAAATGAAAGAACAAATTTGAACTTTAAATTCACAAATGAAAATCTGGGGTGCTCATCCAGAGTCTGAACTAAAAGGCAAGAAGCAAACACAGATAATTGAGGCTAGAACATGTGACCTGGGAAGAGTATAGAGATGAAGCATAATTGAGTAAGGATAAGGTGAAGAAGGCCAAGGTTAAGCTGTAACTGAATCCGTCAAGGGATGCAAAGAATAACAGGAAGGGCTTCTACAGGAATGTTAACCAGAGAAGGAAAAAAGAATGAAGCTGTCAACTCTAATCCCCTCCCCCCCCTCCCCAATAACAATGCTGGAAAACTGGTAACAACAGATGAGAAGGCTGAGATACTCTCTCTTCCCATATCTCCCAAGTAGATGGACAGTAGGATGGGGATTGGGGGAGCAAAGTCCCTGTCACTGTAAATAATGATCAGCTTCATGACCATCTGAGGAACCTGAACGTACAAAAGTCTATGGTGGTGTATCTGTTTCCCCCTAGGCCTCTCTAAGTTTGGAAAAATTCTTGTTAGGCCTCGGCTTTGAACAGTACCTGGGCTGAGCTGCTCTTGAGCTTATCAGAAACACTGTCTGCTCTCAGGAACGTGTGCTGTCTAATGAGCTCCTGTTTTTTTTTTTTTTTTAAATCAACAGCCTTTGAAATTCTTTGCCTGAATAACAGCCTAAGTGGAATAATATTTTTGTTCCCAATCTTTCAAAGAAAGTTTCTGACCTGAAGTGTGGATGGGATGAAACATTGTTATAACTAAAGCCTACTCTCTTGCAGCCCTATATTATGAGACCCTTTGAGCTCTCCTGGACTGCAGCAGCTGTGACCAGCAAAGTCCCTCTGAAAGCCTCTCAGAACCAGCAAACTCTCAAGTTTGCTGTACTCAGAGGATCTCCAAACGATGACTGATCCTAGGCTGATATTCCCACTCCTTGAGGCTCAACCCTTTGCCTGTTGAGAAGATGCAAATACATATGAAGTGAGTATTTCACTATCTTAAATGGAAATTTTTAACAGGTTTCTACCTTGTAGAAGCTCTTTATGTCTCTGTGCATGCAAGTATGCATATGCTACATCAAATGTGGGAGAAATGCTGCTTTCCAAGATTCTTAAGAACTTTAGGTTTATAAGTTAGGCCTTAAGTAAGTTACTGTTGTGATATAGTAAACCCTATATGAATCATTCGCTAAATAGTTTAACTGAAGTTATTAATTAAGTTAAATGCTCCCTAAGTGCTGTTAAGCTTAAGCTAAATGCTGTTACGTTTAAGTAAAGTTTAAGTACTGTTGCAACTTTAGGCTGTATTCCTTTTTATTCTTACCCTTTCTATTGTTTTGTCTCCTTTCCCCCTCTCCTCCCATACCTCCATAGAGATAATTTTAGGATCATTTTGGTTTAGATTAATTTACTTTGGATTTTTGTTTGCTTTTCATTGGTACACCTTAACCATCTAGTAAGTAGTACAGTGAACTTTGCTAATGAACTTTGTCATGCTGTCACGTTAATATTAAATCTGATTTTAATAATACTTTTGCCGGTGACTCTTTAAGAGACTTGAAACACTCATTCATGAAGAGATGCATCCCAGAGGCCTGAGAGAATTGGCTGATGCAGTTGCCAAGACACTTTCCATGATACTTGAAAAGTCATGTCAGTCAGGTGAAATCCCAGGTGATTAGAAAAGGGGAAACATTGTACCCATCTTTAAAAAGGATAGAAAGAATAACACTGATAACTACTGACCTGTCTCAGACACAGAGCCTCACCTCTGTGTCTGAGAAGATCATGGAAAAGATCCTTGTAGAAGCCATGCTAATGCACATTGAGGACAGGAAGGTGATTTGAGACAACCAGAATGGCTTCACAAAGGAAAAGTCCTGCCTTGCCAACTCAGTATCCTTCCCTGATGGAGTGACTACTTCAGTAGACAAGGGGAGGGTTACAAATGTCATCTATCTATCTATCTTTCTATAAAGCCTTTGACACTGCCACAACATTCTTCTCTCTAAATTGGAGAAAGATAATTTGATGAATGGACTATTATATGAATAAAAAATTGCTTGGATGGTCACATGCTGAGGTTAATGGGCCAATGGCTCAGAGTCCCAATGGACATCACTGACAAGTGGTGTCCTTCAGCAGTATTAGGACCTGTGTTATTTGATATCTTCATTAATGATATGGACAAAGGGATAAAGAGCACTCTCAGCAAATTTGCAGATGACACCAAGATGAATCATGTGGCTTCCATATTTGAAGGATAGGATGCCATCCAGAGGGACCTGGACAAGCTTGAGAATTTGGCCCCTAGGAATGTCATGAGGTTTAACAGGATCAAGTGCAAGCTGCTGCACCTGGNGTCCTTCAGCAGTATTAGGACCTGTGTTATTTGATATCTTCATTAATGATATGGACAAAGGGATAAAGAGCACTCTCAGCGAATTTGCAGATGACACCAAGATGAATCATGTGGCTTCCATATTTGAAGGATAGGATGCCATCCAGAGGGACCTGGACAAGCTTGAGAATTTGGCCCCTAGGAATGTCATGAGGTTTAACAGGATCAAGTGCAAGCTGCTGCACCTGGGTTGAGGCAACCCCTGGTATCAACACAGGCTGGGGGATGAACGGATTGAGAGCAGCCCTGCCAAGAAGGGAGTACTAGTGGATGAGAGGCTGGACATGACCAAGCAAAGTGTGCTTGAAGCCGAGAAAGCCAGATGTGTCCTGGGCTGCATCAAATGACATGTGGCCAACAGAGTGAGGGAGGTGGTTCTGCCCCTCTGCTCTGCTCCAGTGAGACCTTACCTGGAGTGCTGCATCCAGCTATGGGGTCCCCAGAACCGAAAGAACATCAATCTGTTGGACCATGTCCAGAGATACTAAGATCATTAGAGGAATGGAGCACTTCTCCTGTGAAGAAAAGCTGAGAGAATTTGGTTTGTTCAGCCTGAAGAANTGACATGTGGCCAACAGAGTGAGGGAGGTGGTTCTGCCCCTCTGCTCTGCTCCAGTGAGACCCTACCTGGAGTGCTGCATCCAGCTATGGGGTCCCCAGAACCGAAAGAACATCAATCTGTTGGACCATGTCCAGAGATACTAAGATCATTAGAGGAATGGAGCACTTCTCCTGTGAAGAAAAGCTGAGAGAATTTGGTTTGTTCAGCCTGAAGAAGAGAAAGCTTCAGAGCAACCTAATTGTGGCCTTCCAGTACCTGAAGCAACCCTACAAGAAAGATGGAGAGGGACTTTTTTCTAAGAGCATGTAGTGACAGGATAAGGAAGAATGGCTTCAAACTGAAAGAGAGTAGGGTTAGATTAGATATTAGGAAAACATTCTTTACTGTGGGGTTGGTGAGGCACTGCAACAGATTGCCTAGGGAAGCTAGGGGGATACCCCCTCCTTGGAAATGTTCCAGACTAGGGTGGACACTGCTCTGAACAACCGACTGTACTGAAAGGTGTCCCTCTCCATGGAAGGGGGAGTGGAACTAGATGCTCTTTAAAGTTTCTTCTAACCCAAGCCATTCTACAATTCAATATTTAAGAGCTAGCAAAACTTCGCTGAAACATGCATTCTGCATAAGCCACAAAACGCCTCTTTTTAAAATTGTTACCCAGAACAGGGGACTTTCTGAAGCTCACTTAGCCTTGATAAACCAGAAGTAATTGTTTTGTACAACTTTCAACGTTTGGAGAAAATAAATCTTGTTATTCATATGTGTTCCCACGTGTGTGAAAAGCCTTGATCCTATGTAAATGTTCCATAAAATCTGATTGTTCCCAGCATATTGAATTGTCTTTCCTTTCTCTAAGACATAGCTGCCCCATTGGCATCTGTAGAGATTACTGATCATTGTAAAAGGTAAACATTTAAACTAGTGCCATTGAAATTTCAAAGGAAATTCTTTTTTTTTTTTTAAATACACCTGTAAACTCCTGTAACACCGATTCACTTTGCACACTGTAGAAATGGCAAGGAACAAGAAAACTGAGGTGAGGCAGATCTCATTTATACTTGTTTTCTAGCCAAATGCAATACACATTTCCACAACTTGTTCGCAGGAGAACCCAGTCCAGACCCACTTGTCCCTAATGCAGCAGCACCGACCCCTTCCTGTATAGCAGCGTCTCGCATTGTGCATATATTATTTAAAATAACCATCAGATGGCAGCAGCACACAAACCACTAAGTATCTCCAAAGGCTGGCACAGTTGTTTTATTAACCATGTCCTTCTGCAAATTTCATTTTTCAATTAAATTTTAGCAGACAATAGGTAAATAAACCATCTTATTAGAATGGTTATATTATTTAAAAGGAAATAATACACTCGTGTCTGCACCAGATGCAGCAAAATCTCCTACTCTTATTCAAGTGAGTTATGATATTTGTCAGTCCCTTGTTCCCTTTGAATTGAAGAGGAATTTCATGTCATCTTACACAATGTGACTAGGTATAAATATATTCCAAAAATCTCTATGAAATGCAATTTCTATTATTAATTGTGACTGTGCTGGTGGATGCAATATGGATTCAACAAAAGAATGGTTCATGCCCAGAATACAAGTTTACAAGGTGAACAAAATCTGGTTCCTCTGAAGTATTTTCTTCTGCTTGTCAAAACTACAGTTCTCACGTAGTCTGCAGTGTTCTTCTCCCCATCACTTTGGGTACCACTGACATGTGGAGGACTTCAGGTATACTTTTCTTTTTGTGAGGGTGATGCCAGACTCATTGTGTAAAAGAGGGGAAAGCCCTGCAGTTCCCATGACTGCAACCACCCCAGGTGGGACACAAGGGAACATATGCTGCACCCAGAGGATCTGAGAAAGGGCCAGAAGGCACATATGTCATGTGACAGCTACTGATATTTTGCTTCATCTCCTTGTTCAGCCTGCACTTTCTTACGTGGTTACCATTGGGGTCTGCCTGTCACAGTCACCATTAGCAGGAGATGCATACTTCCAGGGGCACTAGGAATGCACAGATCATGCTTCATGTCCTCCTGTGGGGCCTCAGGTTCTTCATCCAGTGCCTGTCTGCCTGCAGAGCTCTGGGTGCCCATGTCCCCCAAGAAGGACATTTGCCTAGATGGTCTCCAGATATTAGCCATAAGCACTTCAGAGAACCAGGTCATGGAGCATTTAAGAAAAAATTGGCTCAGCACATAACAGGACTATGTAATAAGTCTATGTTTATTACCAGAGAATTCAGCTTGAGTCTTCCTCCTGAAAAAGTTTTGCACCAAATTTCAGGCAAGCTTTTGGCTTAAGATTCAGTGTATATTATAGCTACGTCTGGCATGCTCGTGCCACAGCACAGCCAGCAGCCAGAGCACAGCAGTGTGGAGTGCTGCCCAGGTTGCAAAAACTGTGTGTGCAAAGCAGCATAAGAGCTCCCCAATGTGGTGGCTACTCTGCCATTGGCACCTGCATTGTGTGCTAGCATGTTCAAAGATGGTGCACATATTTACAGGTTAAAAACTAGTGCACACGTGTCAGTGTCTCAACAGCAGGTATAAATATACCTCTCCATGAGGTGCCTGGGATTGGTGGGTGGATTGGTTTGCTCTTTCTTTCACCCTTTTGCATTAAAGGTTTTCCTGAGCTAGTGTGGAGAAGGAAGACTTAGAGAACTGAACTGAACCAGCTGATAACAAGCTGTAAAGCTACTCAATAAAGAAAAAATGAAAAAATATAAATGTTTGTTTCCCTTCCTCCCTATCCAAATCATAGATTACTATGGGAGAGGGAAGCATGTTCTCTACCATGTACATCATCCAAAAGGATGCGATTTCCACCACTAGTGAACCATCCTGTGCCTCTCTAGAGAGGGTAAGATTTGCTGTCTGTGGGCATTTGTGGAAGAGGTTCACCATCCAGAAGGTCAGTCTTTTGCCTCTTTCAAGTATATCAAGTATATACTACTTCAATTTGGTCCACAACTCTGGAAAATTTGTTAGCAGGTTGGATGGAGCTATAGAAGGAGGTGATGTCAGGTTTGGTAATACAGACTGACACTGAAATCTCCCACACTGCAGCTGCAAACTGCTGGGCTCAGAAGCAAGGCATCTGCCTATTCTGCAAATCAGAGCTTCCCATGCCTGTCCTACACAAGAAAACACCTAGAAATGGTAAAAGTATAAATGAGTGTTGGAGGTTAGGATTTTTCCTAAGGATTTTAGTTTTTTTTTTTCTCTCAGGGAATTTTCTCATGATAGCTATGACATGTAAGAGACAAAAGATGTTGATGGGAGGAGGAGGAGGAGGAGGAGGAAGGGTGCAGTTTGGTACCATCTCTTAACTGGGCAGCTTTCTCTTGGGAAGTGCAGAGATACCATGAGATTTTGGCTGAGGAGTGAGGGGCTGGGCTTGGCCCTCTCTCGCTCTCTTGCTCTCGGGATCAGACTGGGGACAGGTGGGGTTTTGGTGATGCCGAGAGGATTTGCTGCCACTGCAGAGTTCTGTCCTGCACAGCTTCTCCTTACCATGCAGGCGCGGGGGAATCATCGCACCCGCCCTGCCCGGCCGGGAGCCACCAGCGCCCCTGGTGGCTGTGACCGGAACTGCTCCAAAGGGGAAAGGGCCCCACAGCCCAGAGAAGGCTGGCACTGCCTTTGGGGGGTTCTGGTTGTTGTGCTGCTGTTGTGGTTGTTTGCCTTGTTATATACATATACATATACATATACATATACATATACATATACATATACATACATATTAGTAAAGAACTGTTATTCCTTTTCCTATGTCTTTGCCTGAAAGCATCATAATATCAAAGTTATAATGATTTGGAGGGTAGGGGGTTTTATTTTCTATTCCAAGGGAGGTTCCCTTCTTCCTTGGCAGGCATGTGTCTTTCAAACCAAGACAATGAATTATCTATGATCTGAATTTGACAGAAAAAGAGAGAACATTGTAGTCAGTTCTCTGTGATAGATCATATTTCTGCAGTCTGGGAGGTTGGGAGTAGTGAGGAATCTAGTCAAAACCTCAAACTGCAGTCATTTTGATAGTAGTCTTTTATCTTCCCTCAGATAATTATACAGCTTCAAATTTTCCCAGGTCCTCCTCCAGCTTTGCCTTTAGACTCAGTATCACTTCCATCTTATTTCCATTAAGCTTCAGCCAACAGTCTTTAATTCAGATTTGTACCACTGCATTTGTGAGTTGTGTGATGGCTGTATCTGCTCCTGATGAAAACGAGAAGTAGAGCTGAATGTCATCATCCTATGCTGCAGATCACTTTACGTCACAACTGCTTCTAGTAGCACCTGCACAGAGATAACGAATAAAAAAATAGGTGATCACAGGGAGCTTCATAGGTCTTTCTGCAACTGAAACCACCTCAAAAAAAGGAGGCTCGCTTCCAGCAACTTTTACTCATTTGACAAAAATGAGTGAAAGATCCTGTCATGGTTTAGGAATAATATTCCCCAATTTAATATTCCCAGTGGAACATCCCAGACCACATGCTACTTACTCATTCACCCACAGACTTCTTGCAGCTGGATGGAGAGGTGAATTTGAGGCACAGAAAGGTAACATGGGTTGAGATAAAGAACAATTTACTAGAAACAGCAATGAAATAAGAAAACCATCAGTAACAACAGCAATACCAATAGTAGAGTGGGTTACAATGTGGGGTGTAACCAAAATATATATTCTACCACCATCTACAATACCTTCTGATGAACTGTTAAGATAGGTGGAGCAGTGATTCTTTATCTTTACCATGACTCAACTGTGATAACTCTGGGGAAGTAGCAGCACCACCCACCCTAGGGGGAGGAGGTCATCTCTGCTAATGGACCTTCAAGGACTCCCCAGAATGACTCATGGAATTACGTCACCCATTTTAAAATTCCCTGCCCTGTGGGAGGTACCAGACATTCCTGCCTATGTACAATCACCACTGAACACCCAGAGGACAAGAATTCTCCACCACCACCACTGGACCTCCAGAGAAGGACCAGGCCTTTTTACAGGACCACCATTTTTGGCAAGACTACATCTATCACATCAAAGAGACTACAACCACCATTCAATTGGACTGCTACCACCACCCTGACCAACAGGCTGACTCTGACTTTTTTGGTTTAAGCCAGTGTTTCTGTACTATTGCCTTCATTGTGACTTTCCTAGTAAATTGTAACTACGTCTTGGAATCTCTAACAAGGCGTTTGTGTGGTGTTAATTCCTCCCCCTGGTTTACCTTCAAACCAGCAGACAGAATGTACAAAATGGGCAAAAGATTCACATGTGACTGCTCACCATGCAGAACTGTGGATCTTGGTGCCATCCAACTGCACACTCTGCACACCCTAACAGCACTGGAAAACCCCTGGCGCTCTCTATGCCCTCTGCCCACGTCTTGAGGTGGTACCCAAATAACCCCAGGGTCCTGGCTGTGTCCCTTCTGGCTGCTGAAAAAATTAACCCTGTCCTGGCCAGAACCAGGACAAATCTGTATATTTTTGCTAGATCCTGCTACTTCTGGTCAGCAGTGCCCAAAACAATTGAAAGGCAAGAACAGATGCTGATTTTTGGATGTTAGTTTCTAGAGATCAAAAATCAATTACAATAGCTCTATTTCAATGATAATAGCCATTAAACTCTGTTCATGGAGTCCAAGATTGTTTGGCTTAGTAAGATTGCCTCTCTCTTGCCAGTGATATTTTCCCAAGGAAAAATGCTAAGTTTTAACAAGTAGTTGAAGACTACAAGTATGTAGAAGACCTATAGAGGAGGAATCATGTAGAGTTCTCCAGAGCATAAAAATACATTCAGGATAACAAGGTTCTCTTCTCAGAGGTATCACCAACAGTGAGGTAAAACAATTCTCTCAAAGCAATGTGGTACCATCAGAAAAAGAATGTAGGCTCTCAAAAAGCTGCCTCAAAACCTGAGATGGATGTGGGGTTTGGATTTTGAATTTTGCAGCAAGGTTCAAGAGATCAGATGTCAACTGGAACAATTAGTATGGCAACACAGAGGTCTGTGGCTGCACAGTCTCTGATACTCCTGTGCTGTTGAGGGTATGGGAAGAAAAGGCAGAGACGGAAATCATAGAAAAGGCCTTTCAAGGGCACATTACAACTTCAAAACAACTAGATTTCATTTCAGAGGTTTTCTTGTGTTAAAGGCTATCACTTGATCTAAACCAATCTCTCATTTTTAAAGTATTTGGTCATCCTCCTCGACACCTAAGATATTTTATGATTTTCCCCTCCTATGATTTAAACAACAGCAGGTTCTATAAGCTTCACTGGGCCATCTGCCATAAGTATGCAGTGTGTGCATATCTTTTTCCACTAGGATGAATCAGCCTTCTGATGTAGAAACTAAAATATGACACACATATGCAACAAAATGACATAAATGTGCAATGACTTTTAGGAATGCTCTCACTAAAAATTGTACAGCCTTCTAAAGGCCTTGGGATGCTGCTAGACTCAAGGATTGCAGACAGGGTATCCTTACACCACTGCTGGGTGGCAGAAACAATTTCAAAAACCTAGTAATCTTCCTTTCTTTGCTGCCCATCTAGTCTCTGTACTGGTGAAGGTGACATCACCACATCCTAAGTTTCCATTTTATATCCATTGCTGGACTTGAATGTACCTATTCAGTACATAAAATGCATTAAAATACAGCAACTTCCTCTTAATCCCATTTACAGATCCCTTATGTGAGAAACACGAAAGAAGAAGGCCTTTACATGCTTCATGTGTATAAGAGGGGGAAAACACAAGCTGTGGCATCATAAAACAAGTGGAGACAACACAAAGCAGCTGAAGAAGGTGTATATCTCCTTTTTGCCAGGTCACCTGCAGGAGATAGAAGTGCTGCAAAGAGGGATTTATCTATTATGAATCTATTATTCATCACGTTTTATGAAGGGAGAAATTGGAGACTGTTTTTATTAACGAATGACAAATTTTAATGTAAATGTCAGGTGGTATCAACACAAGAATAGTTATAAAACATTTTTAAGTTAAGGCTCCCAAATTTTGACTGCAGATTTAACAAGTCTTTCTGCTGTCTGTCTCTTTGCCTTTCCCTTTTCTTTAATATATACTTAGCACTAAAAGTCACTGTGTTATACATGAAGAAAAACAGTTTTATGTTGGCACTACAAAAATATGAAATATGAAACAGCTGTTCTCTTCTTAATATTGAAACCAGAGAAAGGCACATGGAAAATCCTGTACTCTTTAAAGTATAGAAAATATGCATACCTTTTCTTCTTGTGCTTTTGAAGACGTTGCTCCTTCAACTACAAGCAGAATTTACAATGGGTAATGGATAATAAATAGAATTCACATTCTTGGTACTCAGTCAATTAAGACAAATACCAGTTGAATTCTGTGAGTATTGCAATGGTGCCAAACCATCAGAGGAGCTGGCAAGTAGGAAAAGTGAAGGTGTGATAATTGAAAAAATTGCTACTTGACAAGTCACAGGAGCTAATGTGTTAGCTCAGCATGTGGGGAAGCTGGGACATTCCCAGCTAGTGCAAAAATCGTATGTATGTGATCCCCAGCACCACTAGTTGGGACAAGATATATCACAAGATACCATGTCACAGTGAGCCAAATGGAGGTGGTTACTTGCCTGATTGATTATCTCTTGGGCTACCAAGGGCTCTTCCAGCAAGCTAATGAGTTTCTGTTGGCACTGGAGTGCCTGGGAGCAATGTGTCCCCTTGGGTCAGCGCTGTACAGGAATTGCTGCCTTTCCAGTGCATGGCTGCCCAGCAGATCGAGAGGCAAGTAAGCAAGAACAAGAGGGAGTGGATGACTACAACACACACACAAATAACACTGACTTCCCATACCTCCCTGATAGGAGCTGCCGTTAATGAATTTTCAGGCACACACTGAGTTAATGGGGTGAGCAACATTGAAACATCCTTTAGTTATACTCAATACTTTACAAAGGGTAATTGAAAAAAGGAAGGAGCAGCAGGGGTGGAAGGGGGAGAACAAGAAGAGAGGGTATAGAGGGGGAGAACAGCTCTATTTTTCAGGTGCTGAATGCAAAACCTCTGCAACAGTTGAGTTTACATGCAAGCCCATACCTTATCAGGGCAAAGATACAGTGAGTGGAGTCAAGTATTTCTTCTCTGCATATAGCAACTAGCCCCATACCCTGCCTAGCCAGCTTTCTAAACTGCTAGCTCTGGCGTATAAACAGCCAATAAGTAAGGACAATAACTGTAGCTCCTGCTGAGAGCTAACTCTGCCTGTCATGCATTTGCTGGGTCCTAATACAGGACAGTGAATAAAGCTTCATTACAGAACAATGGAGTTAGCTGCCAGAGCCTACAGATTTGAATAAACAACAAATAAGCAACATCTGCTCCAGCATATGTGTATGGTAAAAAAAAAGTCACAAAATAAAAGAATTTGTAAATGCCAAAAGCAACACTAAACTGCCAGTGCTACTGTAGAGTGAATTTTTAATTGCACATGCATACTGGCAGGCTGTGGGTATTAGTCTCACATATGTGTGGTTGCTGCCAACCTGGGAGTATAGATGAATTTAATTAAATAAGGATTATCCCTTCTCCCCAGTACAATTACTTATTTATAACAATGATAAAATTGCCTAATAAAAAAAATCGTCATATTTTTAAAAACAGAGCTAGTAAACACTCTGCTTTTCCTGTAAGTCATTCAAGGGTGTTTGAAGGTTTGAGTGTCTTTTAAAATTAAGTCTCGGTGTTCTGCCAAGAAAGAGGGGGAAAAAGCCTTATCATAAAGTCTACTGCAGTTAAACAGCCAGACTCTACATTATGGAGAAATATAAAGAAGACACACTGCAGTTAGGGAATTGGCTTTCATGGGGAATGTAGGAAATTAAGCAATTGGACTAAAATTGAGGCCAAGCTACAAAGCCAAGGAATAATACCACTGGGAGAAGTACTTCTAGGAGTCTTCTCTAATATACTTCATCTAGGCAAAGCAGTCTGTTCCTGTCTATTTCTATTTCTTCTCATGTTGGTCACTTCACACTTTCACTCAGGTAAGCTCTCATTCCAGCAGGGTCACGTCAGGCTCTCACATCTTTATCATTACTCACACCTTTTCCAAGAAAACCCACAGCCAAATGAGAGTGGACCCTTATGGTATCAGGCACCGCATGAGACTTGAAAAATAGGCAGCCTGTGCCCTAGGGGATTTGGAGGCCAAATATAAATTCAGGGCACTTGAGCTTGAGATTTTCTTTGTGTAGGTTCCTTATGGACTCTATTTCCCACTTGCTCCTATTCTGAGGACCCCTCTTATGGCTCTGAGCCACATCCTGCTGAATTTAATAGGAACTTTCTTAAAAGCTAGGTATTATTCACTAATAATATTACGTTCACAACTGAACATTTTTAGACTATTTCCATGATGCACAGCAAGTTGAAGTCGCAGAAAGGCTTCTTTGAGTATGGAGGGATATGCCATTTAATAGCAATCAGTGAGAAAAAGACAAAGAATATGGAAAAAGTCTGTTTAAAAAGCTGGAAATCTCCACTTTAAATTTAGCCAAAACATCAAAGACTCTAAAACAACAGAGAAAAGAGAGAGAAAAATTATGGTGTTTAAAATGAAGTCTAAATAGTAATATGGTTCTACAAAGGCATAAATCTTATATAAGTTCAGTATACTTGTATAATTTTGGTTGATCTCTTAACTGGATGACAGTCTTTCCTGTCTTGAATTGAAAATAAATAATTGCAGTCTCTATTTTCTGTCACGAAATTACTACTAAACATGTACTTATTCAAATGTCTTGAATGAGTATTCGGGATATACTGTTATTTTTTTTTGCACCTTATCTTGTGATTACTATATCTATACTACCTGTTAAATCCTTTAATTTAATAGCACAGTCATTTTTTAGAGATGGACAAAGAATGCAAAAAAGCATTTGCATATGTATTGTTACATTTTGAATTTTTTACCCATTGGGCTGTGTCCACATTCTTATTTTTTAATTTATCACTGAAGGTTTATCCTAATGATGTTTTTCATTTCACCATTCCTGGAGAATTGCTATTATTTCTGCAGATACTTCTATGAGCAAGACTACTGTATTCACATCTTTGTTCATGCACATCAAGACATTCATCAGAAAACAAAACCAAAGTAATCTCATGTAACTCAGGTGACAAAAATCTGAATAGCAACATTGAACCCTGAAGGTTGATGAGACCACAAACTGGACACATGCAAAAAGACAAGAGATGTGGCAAGAGCAATTGAATGCCACAGGTATGCAATCCTGTATACAGATAAACATCATACCATGACCAACAGCCCCTCAGGAAAACAGCAAATATGTTTACAGATAATTTGAAAACACAAATAAACACTTCAGAACTGAATAATTAATTATTCTATTCCATCATCTTTCTTGAGCTCTAGCACTAATCAAGAAAACCACATACATTTTGATAAAAACATTGGCCGCTGAGGTCAGTAGGACACTGACTTCAACAGGCTCATGATTTCTCTCCTGCAAACACTTTAGCCAATGGCATCTGTGAATGCCCAGCACCAGTGGATACCTGAATTTTTTTTAGATACTCTTGTGGGCTTGGTTTTCCCAGTGAATTTTTTCTTTGTTAGCTGAAAAAGAGACCTCTGCAAAGAAAGGGCAGTTGAAGCTGGAGCAGGATGGGGTGTGGGAAATGAATGATAGGCAATTAAAATACAGAACAGTCCAATGACCTTGCATTCCACTGAAAATCTTCTGGGAAGGGAGGGCGAGGGCGGGACTCTGGCTTGCTGAGGGAGGAAGCAGTGTAATTTTGGCAGTTTCTTAGCTGGGAATGGTTCACTCTTTGCCTGGCTTGGAGGAGAGACAGTTGTGGTTGTAATTATACCAAAGAGGAAATTGCTTGACAGGCAGGAAAAGGCTGTTACCAGGTTTTTATTTTGTTTTGTTGTTGTTGTTGCTGTTGTTGTTGCTTGCCTGTCTTGTTTTTCATATATATATGTGTGTTTCATATATACATATATGTGTGTGTGTGGATATATTCTAGTAAAGAACTCCTTTTCTCGTATCTTTGGCTGAAAGCCCCATAATTTCAAAGTTATAATAATTTGGAGGGAGAGGATCATCTATTCTATTCCAGGAAGGTTCCCACCTTCCTTGGCAGACACCTATCTTTTAAACTTGGACAGATACCTGTGTAGGATCTTGAGTTGCTCTATTATTTGTGCAGGCTCCACAAAAGTAATATAATGTAGCCCATCTTTGTCCCTTGCTAGTTACTAGGTCTTTCACATTAAATTTATATCCCATTAAAAAAAAAAAAATCTAGCAGTCCTTTTCTAAACCCTGAATAGGAATGGTCTCTAGAAAGTAATGACTTTCCTGCTTTGGAGACTGAACAGCCATTTCCCCAATACCACCGTCCCTGACAGCAAACACTTCTCAGGATCTGAACTTAGATTGCTCCAAATTATAGTGTAACATCTGGTCCAACAGCATTGCCTTTGATCTTTTCATAAGCTCCTCAAATAATTTATTTTCTAACTCATGATTCGCTACTATTTCAGCTCATGTGGTGATAGTCTATGTGATATAGGAGACACAGATCATGGGGTAGAGGCCACGCTGCCACCAGAGAGTTCTGGCTGAATGGTCCTGTTTAAGTTGAGTGCAGAATGGCTGTAGAGCTACTATCTTCAGTCTCCTATGCTTATAAGGGTCTGACAGTTGGTGTATAAAGCATCATCTGAGTCTGACAAACAATTCACCAAGCAGAAGCACAGCTTAAGTGTGAGGAAGAAGAGTAGAGAGGTCTGCTTAAAGCATCAGACTGAGACCCTACAAGCTCAAAGCTGTGCCTATGAGATATACCCTTTTCATGTGCACTCCTTGGGTCTCCTTGGCAAGCTAAGTATATTTTACAGCTCTAAGATTTAACAAGTCATATCATCTAGACAATCATGTCTAGAATGATGCATTCAAACACCAGAGATGATGGGAGACGAGAAGGAAAAAATGTATTGTTCGGCTAAACTTTAAAAGCAGCTAGATGGGAAGATATTTTTATTTTTAAAAATAAAAATAGCCAAATTGTTTCTTAACACTCAGCTAAAGGGGTGTCAGGAGCATTTCCACATAGAGCTTGATCCTCAAAATCAGAATCTGAAAAGAAAGGAGGAAGAATTCTTACTGTGGATAATGATTTTTAATGTTGGGGAAGTTAGGAGCAAAAGTAAAAAACAAACAAAAAAAATTCTGGATGTTTCTAGGTGAAAACATAACATCTTTCAGATGGCTCTCTTTATGTAGTCTTCCCTTTAAAATAGTCTCAGAAGCTTTCCAAGCCTTGGTCAAAGTAATCAATTCATAAAGGTTATAATACACTAATAATCTTGTTTGAACAACCTCAGAGAAGTGTCTCTAAGAAAAAGAAATTACTTAGCAGAAGAAATCCAAGAAAATATTTTTACCAAAGAGTGTATATAAGGTCAGATTTTTTTTTTACTCTAGACCTATTTGACTTTTTCATAGTATCAATGAATATATCATGTCATGATACTGCATAAACTCCTTCAGAAAAATAATTTCAGAGAGGAGGGGATCTATTAGATACAAGTAACACATTAACATTTATATTGGGTGTGTTCTCCATGAAGTCTGTAGCTTAAGGGGTCTCTAATTCTCATTTTCAAAGGCTAGAATAAGAGACAAGGATCATTCTATACGTGCCTGTTCTTCTGTTCCCTGCATGTTTGCTAGTGGCCATTGCCAGACTAAGAATTGAGGTGGCCTCATGGTTTCAAACAGTACATGGTCTTAATTTAATGGTATGGTAGAGAATACTCAGAAGTTAAACAATATATACCCTATCTAATTTGAGAATATAGCATTTACCAAATTGTCTTAGAGATCAAACTGGGGAATTTATGATCACCTGTGTTTACTGCTCTGACAGTGCTCTCACTTTTGTCTGAACTTCTAGTCATGGAACCATAAGCATGCTAAGTGCTTTAGAAAGACATAGAGGTTGCTCCAGGACTACAAATTTTCAGTGCTGCAGATCTGTAAACGACACTCTTATTTCCCACCGAGGCTGATAATTATGTCTGTCCTCCAACTCTTGAATCAGCTCTACTGAGAGAAAAGCTGCACCAACCTAATCACAGAAAAATACACTTTTGGAAGGACTTGAAAAGATAAATATATTTTCCTTGAGAAGAATGCTACTACCTCAACCTAAACTTTCCCAATGCTTTATTTGGGTTTTAGTATGCTCAGTTTACAGAGTGGTAGATTATTTCAATCACTGCTATAAAGTAAGGCTAATTTTGCCATGCAACCTTCTGAAAAAGCACACTAGGAAATGAGCTTGAGGGAAAAAAAGAAATATAGGAAAAAAGGATCAACCCTGGTTAATGACTGGATCTACAAAAATATTCTTTACCATATGTATCAATGTCCCTGCAACTTCCTTCCATAAAAAACCCAAAATCTAGTGCTGCATAAAAACATTGGCATCTTACACTATAGTACTGGTTGAATGAATCCTATCTCAGTAACTTCAGTGGTAACTTCTTTGACAATATCCTAACACAAAGACAATTTCAAATTATCAATCTCCCAATGAGTAGTGTGAATTCTACTTATTTTCCCCATAATGCTGCTGCATGGTGTTTGTTGCAAATATTTACTCTAGCTTCCATCCTGAAAAAGGGAATCCAAACTTACACTGTAAATAGAATGGAGATAAAGTACAAAATCCACGTTATGTCTTAGATTTCAAATGAATCTGGCAGCTTGCAGGTTAGGTCAGCCACTTTTTTGAGCATGTGGGCCACCAGAAACGGAGACTCCTTTCTTGGCCTGTTTATAGCAGGCACCTTGCATGCAGTAGAACGGTGGAGCTGTTCTGCAGCTAGGTGCAATGAAGCCCACTCCTTGATGGCATTGGTGGGCACTGGGATGTAGGCTATGCTAAGGCACATTTGTTTCCAGGAACTTGTTGTCTCAGACAGCCCAATTTAATACATGTGAAATGTGTGCCTGGACTGTCCCCCCACTCAGCAACATCTGCACAAGAGCAGGGTTGCTTTTTTCTGGAGAATATGGGCAAGTTGGATTACCCAAGTGCTAGTGAGCCGTTTCATTAGCTGATGTGGATTTGGTTTTTCTGGTGAATTTTCTCCAATTTTTTACCTGAAAAAGGGGATATTTGTGAGGAAGAGGCAGTTGATATCCATGAGGGAATGAATGGTGGGCAATTAAGATACAGAAGATGTGGCTGAGTGCCTTGGCATACCGTTGGAATGATTCTGGGGAAGGAGGGGAAGTGTGGTGGTTTTGGCAGTTTCTTAGCTGGAGGGTCATCAGTCTTTTGCCCAGTTGGGAGCAGAGACAGTTGTGTGGTTTTTTTCTTTGCTTTGGACCTCTCCTTTGCAGCGATTTTTAACACTGCCATGGAACTCTGCCCACTGCTGGCTTGTATGCCCATTGCTTGCAAGAGAAAAGGAGAGTCCCAGCTGCTCCACTGACACAGACTTTGCCAGCTGCCAGTGCTGGGAGAGCCCAGCGCAGTCCCTGTGTGTGCCTGGGGGAGTTGACCCTTCTTGCTTCTCCCTGATCTGAGCTGTCATCTCCGCAGGGAGGTCCCGCTCTGGCGTTGGAGCGCCCCCCGAAGCCACGAGGGAGGTACTGCAGCCTCTCTGCCTCAATGCAAACCACAGTGTCCCCTGCTGGTCGTGGTCACAGCTACACCAAAGAGGGGATTGCTTAATAGGCTGGTACTGGGTCTTCTTGGACTTCTTGTTACTGTTGTTATTGTTGTTTGCTTTGTCTTGTTATATATAAAGTCTAGTAAAGAATTGTTATTCTTTTTCCCGTACTTTTTTTTTTTTGCCTGGAAGCCCATCAATTTTGAAATAATAATAATTTGGAGGGAAGGGGTCATCTTTCCATTCCAGGAAGGTTCCCACCTTCCTTACCAGACATCTGTCTTTCAAATCAGGGCAGTAGCATTGGTTGCTGAGAAGACCTTGACAGGAGCTGACTTATTGTTTCCACTTCAATTGTATGACCGCAGATTTGAGTTTTGCAGCATCCAGCAGACCAGTGTCGCCCCTGCCAGTGTCCTGTGCTTTGGTCTGTTGGGTATTGACATGGGTCAGAAGAGATGAGAGGGCACTGACTACATGGTCAAGTACTTCCAGCTGTTGAAAATGTTCATACGTTTGGCAGAATGGGAGGCAACATGGTTATTAAAACTCATAATTTTAAATAATCAGGTACAACTTGTCATTACGAAGACACATACTAATTACTTGATTCAAAAATGGCTACATTTTTCCATTTGTTTCCACAGGACCAGTTCAGATTACATAGAGATGTCAGTGTGTAGTTCTTTATATTAGAAAATCACGCAATGTTGAATTCATTGGGTCAAGTGCAGCTAAATACTGCTCTCTGGGAAAAAAAGGTTACAGAATCCAGCCTGAAATTCTCCAGTTGGCTTGGCCAGACTTGGATACCATATTTCAGGATATGTTAAAAATCATGTGAAGAAAGTTAACTAAGTCTGACCTCAAAAATTTAGAGCTGCCAGCTGTCCAGGATAGCTGTAAAATGTATATGGTTATTAACTGATGAAAATTGATGACAAAAGCTATGTTCTCATTTTCATAGGAGTACAAAGCAAAACACCCTCCAGAAACTCATAGCTGATGTTGTATAGAAGTTCCCAAATTTTTTTTCAATGTACTAACCTCCTGTAATTTGTGGGGCATTTTTTCCATGTTACAATATATATATAGATAAGCCAATAATGTTGTATCTAAGGTATCTTGGAGATCTCCATCACTACAGTACTAGGAAGCTATTTATACAGCAGAACACAACACATTTTCTTGCATGTTGTGTCAGTACCTCTCTCCTGAGGCAACAAATATGTCACCAGAACTCCTCCTTCCTTGAGAGATTAATTGAGGACAGTAGATGGCAAAATGCTAACTTTCTTGGCTGTTGTTTTACTTAGAGAGCAGCCACATTTTCTCTATGCAGTTGGCATGCAGGCTGTTGGTAAAGCTGCTTCACTGACAATTAGTCAATGAGGGGATATTTAACGTGGATGTGGGCTGGTCCACTGAGGACAAACACCATGACATGTAATTCCTGATAGTTACTATATTTCAAGAATACTCCTTTCTGTCTTTGCCCCTGCCTATATTTTAATGCTGGAGGAAAACTTGGCCACTTTAAAAAAAAAAAAGGTTTCACTTGATACTGTTTAACAGATTTATCTGATCTATCTGATCTGATCAACACTACATGTTGCACAGTGTTGTATACTTTCCATTTGTCTTAGGGTCTCAGAGTAAATAAATTTTTTTTGTACATCCATTGTATTACCACATGGTCTCCATATAAATCATATTTTATCCTCAGTATTTCATCTGGGTCCCACTACATCACACCATAAACATGCCAAGTGCTAATCTCCTTTGACTGGCAATGGCACAGCAGTCCAGTCATTCTTTGATCAGAACCAAAACAAAACTTGCTGTGATTTGAATTATTTTTACCTACTGCATAGATTTTGTAAATGATTTCAAAGAGCTTGAGACACCTAAATAGCAAACTGAACAAGATAAATTATAAATAAACAACATAGAAATATACACCTCGCTCTTGTGCAATGTAATAAATACTCATGCCATGAAGAAATTATGTCAGGATAGCCTTGTTTCATGGACTATTTCTCTCCAAGCAAGCAGTTCCTTCCTTTTTATGTATGTTCTCCAAGTACTGCACATGAAATGAGCAAGAGCCTAAAAAGGTCTTTTTATCCCTGCAAAATAGTCTAAAATGGTAATACAGATAACAAATTACATAAACATGGGGTCATTTTCACTAGAAACTTCAGCCAAAAAAGCAAATGGTCATGCTGTAAATAGGATCAATCAATCTTCAATAACACCTGTATACTTTATAGGGTTTTTATTGGCCTTGTGATCAACCATTTTATAATTTAGGAGGGGAAATTTAGTTTTGTTCCTCCTTCCTTAGATCTGGTATTGCACAGGCTGATGTAATTGCCTATGTAAAAGATTTGGAAAGTCTTCAGTAGGCCCACAATGAACTGAAGAAGCACAGAACTCTTCCAGAGTCAGCAAAAAATTTTCAATCAACAAGGTTTTTTTCACAACAAATGGCAGAATTTGAAAAAAAAATCTAACTTTTCAGTGGGAAAATCAAGACATCTGAAATTGCTCAGTTTTTTTTAGGAGAAATGAAAATGAAGTTTCAACATTGTCTACTTTGTCATATATTTAAATATATTTGTTTCTCTAGATTGTTTCAACTCAAGTCTTGGCAATACTGCCTTTGCTTGAATCAAAGCTGTGCTTCAGAGATGACATTTAGCAATTTATATTTCCTTCCTCTTTTAGGAGGGGATGACATGTATTTCCTCTGTTCTAACTAACCTGTGATATTCACAGGACAACAATGTATAATGGGGAATGATACCTCATATACTCATCTCACTGAGAGTAGTGAGACTTGAACTGTTCCAACGAGGGCCTTGCAGCAGCCAACACAGGCAGAAATGAGTGTGAAAAATCAACAGAAACAAGACACAACACCCCAAGTAAATTTAGATAGGGCATTATAAAAAAGTGATATTGAAATATGGTAGGTTGGGGTTTTTTTATTATTAAGCATCAGATTGAAACATTTCAACATTTCTGAACTGAGATGTTCAGAAACTTGAAGTTTTCAAAGAATTTGAGGATTAACATATTCAAAAATATGCTCACTTTTCACTTAAAATTTCTGACTGTTAACTCACTATTTCTTCAGTTAGAAGTCACTAATATCACTTCTAATGAGGTCAGTAAAATTTTCACCAATGTCAAATGATGAGGATGAGCTTTTCTTTTGGATCTGGTTGAGAAATTAAAAGGGTTACTGACTGATGTTTCTGAAAAGACATCTTTTTTTTTTTTTCTTTTTTTTTTTTTTGTGAACTGAACCTCTTGAAAACTCTGACAATGCTGAGGAAACAGCACTGAGTGTGAGTAACTCTATAGCAATCCATGCTTATTTTAAAAGATCCAATTAGCAGTGAAGGAGGCCTAGAAAACTATATTCCTGGAAGACCCACACAGAAACAGAAAAGGACTGCAATAGGAAATGAATGAAATATGAAAATGGAGAAGCATCACTTCACTATGGAAGTCCTTAGTCTCCCTCACCTCCCTCTCCCTTTTTCCTCCAGGTTTCTTGTCTTCCATATTTTACCTATAACTTTTATCCATATCTCTTCCCATTCCAGAGTAACACACATCACACTAAATCAACTAACTTTCTCTGCTGACTCAGAGAATATGAAGAAGTAAACTGACAATGAGAAAATCTCTCAAGTATTCTTTAACTCATATTAAGCAATTTTTTCCTTTTTTTCCTAAAGGCAAATGAGAGAGATTTGGAGTGCTTTAGCATTGAAATGGCTCAGTGATAGTAAACCAAACAGGGTAACAATAACTGAATTAATCCAACACCACTATCTCTGGAATCAGTGCTTCAATATAGTGTTAAATGTCCAGAAGTGGCATATGGTCTGACTTATTCTGGTACTTATTCTGGTATTCTCCAACAGTAAGGAGTCTGGAATTTCCTAAATTGTTCATGGAGAGGTAAATGCTGAACATCTCTAGACCTGAACCTTTGTGATGGGTTGACACTGGCCAAATGCCAGTGCACCCACGAAAATAATGTATTCATTTTCCTCTGCTATAGTTAAGCAGAGGAGGGGGAAAGAAAATTCATGGGGTGAGATAAGGACTAAGAGAAAAACACTTTAAGGGCAAAACAGGCTTAAAACCTCAAAGATATAAAGAAAAAATTATTAACAGTATTAAAAGAAGATGTTGAGAACAAAAAATAAACCATTCGTGCACCTTTCTCCCCCACCCTTCTTTCATTCCCACCAACAGCACAGGGAGACAAAACATGGGATCTTTAGTCAGTTTGTCACTTCTAAAATGCTTCTTCAGGTCACTTAGGGAGAGGTGTCTCTTTTGTTATGTCATGGGGTCTTTCCTACTGGAAACAGTTCTCTGTGAACTTTTCTAATGTGGTTTTAATTTTCATGGCTAACAATCTGCCTGGAACCTGCTTGCAAGGTGAAGTCCCTCCCATGGCCCAAGTCTTCCCACAACTGCTTTTTTGTGGGCCATTTAGCTTATGGGATGCAGTTTTACAAGGATGAGCTGTTCTAATATAAAAGCAAGGGTCCTCTTCCTCTATTTATGAAAGCAAGGGCTCTCTCTCTCTCTCTCTCTTTGTTCAAGCTTCTCAGTGAATCACAGCTTTTCAGCATCCACATGTTCCAGCATGAGTGCCTTTTTCTCATGGGCTGTAGGTAAATGCTGCACCCCTCCATGCACTTCATGAATTACAGGGAACAGATTGTTGTATCATAGTCCTCACCACAGCTTGCAGAAGAATCTCAGCTCAGATCCTTGGAGCACTTCCTCCTCCCCCTCCCTCCTTTGCACCAACCTTAGTGTCACCATGTTGTTCTCCTCATGTGCCCTCACTTTTTCCTTTTCTCTGACTTGGGAGAGAATTGGTATATGTAGGTTCGTTTGTTCCCAAGTTCTGTCAATTGAAACAGTTTTTACAGAGCTCTATAGCTCTGAAAGGTTCATCTTATCCAGGCTCCACAATCAGGGAATTGCTCACCATGCATTTCTCTCTGTTGGTCACCTCGTCTCTGCCGACACTGCGCAAGCCACGCTGGCTGCCAGCTCCACTCCCCGCCTTTTCTTCATGTGGGACACCAAAAGAAAGAAAAACTGCTGCCGCCGCTTTTGCCTTTCTGTCTGCAGCATGGCTGGTTAAAAGCAGCTAAGTAAATGAAGTTCATTGAGAGCCATGCCAAGACAGCCGCGGCCACGAGGTGCCACCCTGGATGCATGGCTGCTCGTGGAGCCAGGATGGCCCCCAGCACCATGGCCCAGAAGCCATGCCAGGACAGGGTCCAGCGGCCCCCTCTGGGAAAGGGCCCCGGCCCCACCAGGAAGGGGCCCCGGCCAGCCCCCCCACCCCTCTTTTGGTAGCAGGGAGCAAGAGAGCCTCTTGTGGCTTTTTGTTCTTAAATATGTTATAATAGAGGCATTATCAGCCTTCCTCTAATTGGTTTAGCAGTGTGCCAATTCTCAGAGCTAGCCAGCACTTGGTTTTGCCACCCACAGAGGAAGCTGCTAGCAGCTCCTCAGAGAATCACTTCTATGGCTGACTTTTTCCCTCTTCACCACAAATCAATTAATGCAAAACCAGCACAAGCTTCTACTTAATTTACAGAGAACAGTATTTTTCTGGAGACTTTCAAAAGCACCTGTTCTTCTCATTGACATTACAGGGACTGTAGAAGACTGTACAGAAGATTTACAATTGTACAGTTCTGTACACTGAGCATGACGACAGGACAAGTCATAAAATTACACCTTGGTTACTGACTGTCTACCTACACTATGCAAACTCCTTCACTCAAAGACTTTTTCTCTGCTCTCATTCCCTTCTAATTCTCTACTATCTAAGTCTCCATCCACCATAAGAGGATCATAGAATGCCTTGGGCTGGAAGAAACCTTAAAGACTATCTAATTCCAACTCTCCTGCTCTGGGCAGGGACATCTTTCAGTGCAGCACACCAGGTTGCTCAGAGCTCCATCTAACCTGGCCTGGAACACTTCCAGGGATTGCAGTGCCCACAACTTCCCTAGGCAACTTGTTCCTGTGCCTCACCAATGCCACAGTAAACGGTTTCTTCCTAACACCTAATCTAAACCTATTCTCTTTCAGTTTGAAGCCATTCTCCCTTATCCCATCACTACATGCTCTTATAAAAAAAGTCCCTCATCAGTCTCTTTGTCACTACCTTCAGGTACTGAAGAGAAGGCAGCAATTCTGGAGCTTTCTCTTCTTCAGGCTGAACAATCCCAACTCTCTTAACTTTTCATCATAGCATTTTCTCTTTTCTTCCTAAAAGCTCCATCCTTCTGATCATCTTGGGAGCCCTCCTTTGGACTTGCTCAACAGGTCCTTTCTGGCTTAAAAACCCCAGAGCTGGATGCAGCACTCCAGATGAAATTTCACTAGAGCAAAGCAGAGGGGCAGAATCACCTCCCTCACCCTGCTGGACATGCTTCATCTGATGCAGCCAAAGACACATTTGACTCTCTGGGCTGCAAACACACATTGTTGGGTCCTGTTCAGTCTCTCATCCATCAACACCTCCCCTATTCTTTCAGGGCTGCTCTCGATCTGTTCATCCCGCAGCCTGACCCAGAGGCAGCATCTTGCACTTGGTTTTATTAAACTCTGTGAGATTCCCATAGGGCCACTTCTTGAGTTTGTCCAGGTTGCCCTGGATAACATCCTGTTCTTCAGGTGTGTCAACTGCACCACCCAGCTTGGTGTCATCTGCAAATTTGCAGAGTGCACTGGATCGCAGAGTCCATTGGGAATGTGCACCATTGACTACTACCTCCTGGATGCATCCATCCAAACAATTTCTTATCCATTTAAGAATCCTCTCACTAAATACATCTCCATTCACTCATACCCATGAGCTCAGATCCCTCTCTTCCCTCTCTCTAAGGAGAGAAATCAAGCGAGAGCTGAGAAACCTGTTTGATGCATCAGTTTGCTGTAAATATTGAAATGTGTGCACGGGCCTTGCTATAAAAGGAGAGGGGCTTGGTGGGGAGGAGGGGGGAGCACATTTTTCACAATGCTTTGACATTTCACTTTCAATTCTCATTCCATCCTTACTTCTTGCTTGGTGCATTTCTACACGAGAATACATGGGCTGTGTGAGAGATCCTGCTTCACTGATCATCTTTAGAAAACAGAAGATTTCAAGAGCCATCTGGCTATCCCATGCCACAACTTGTGGGAATATGATGTCAAGAAGGGACTTTTCAGATGCATGATATACCAGCGGATTAACAATGCTATTTTAATGCAGAAATATCTTCAGGGTGAAGACCATGTATTCATTTCTCAATAGCAAAATACACAAAACAAGAACTAAAAGCATCCAAATTAATAAAAATAAAGACTTTGTGCTTTAAATGGTGCAATTTGAACAAGGAACTTGTTGTACTTAAAATATGATCCTCATCTACCCTTAATGCATATTTGAACCACAAAAGTGTTAGGTTCTAGTTAGGGTCTAATGCACAAGCTCTGGCACCTCTAGTAATGGGCAGTTAATATCTTGTTATCTGCTCTGAACATTGTCCTGCGAGAGGAATCCAGCAAGGGTAAAAGGGAACGTAGGCCCATGTCTGGCCTGGCTGAATTCCCTATCTTCTCTATTGACTTACACCACCAGTGGTGGTCAGCACGTATTAATGTACTGCTGGTGAAGTGGCTGAGCCAATGGACCCATTTAATTCTGCAGCCTCTGCAACACCAAGGACTATCTCTGGCTGTGGGATAGGTCTTACAGAGATCATGCAGTTTTGTTTTAAAATGCCACAAGCCGGTAGCTTCAGCACATAAATCAGAGTCCATAGCTGAGTAGAGCTAAACAGTACTTCAGTCATATCAGGAAGTATCATTGGCACAAAGGGCTACATGAGGTTCCTCAATGTCTCCTAAAAATGTCTCTTTCTCATTATTTTCTTTCATAAGCCTCTTCTTCTCTACCCTCTCTCTATTTATGGCTAAAACTTCTCCTTTTGCCAGAATGTTTCCCCTTACCATATAGATTTGGCCTCTCAATATCCATCTGCTTCTTCTGAGCTTCCAAAAAGTCTTGGATGTCGAATCCTTTTGCTACAGAAACACCACTGAGGAACCGAGGAGGGATTTTTGTGAAGACATCAGGTTCTTCTGTACCAAACCCCAAATTAAGCAGAATCTCCACTGGATCCTTTTCCCAGAAGACCAGCCATTCAGTGATGCTATGGTGAAAACATCAAGATTATTTACATCACTGTCTTGGTATCACTTTCATCTTCCAGTCAGTATAATACGGTCTTGTTTTTAATAATTATCTTCCCTTCTTCTCACCTCTTGTGGGGACTATTACTGAAATGGAAGTAGTCACTTTGCATTTTGGGTCATGTTACTAAAAGATTAATATATATGTTCCTCTCCCCAGAATAATCTGGTGACATTGCATCTAGAGAGCTTAGCAAGTGAACATTAATAAAAGGTGTAGGTTCACAGTTCTGCAGGCTCCCTTTGCTCTAGACACAACACAGACAAGACATGCTGCAGCTGCCATGAAGTCTCTCAGCTTTTTACCTTCCAGAGGATCCAAAGCCCACTGTAGGTTCAGGTAGGTTTTGATTTTTTACAAATTCACTTGAGATCAGATAACAATTATTGAGTAGATTGATCTTGTTCAAATAAACCAGTACATGGCTTTTAAAACATTAAGACTTTGACTGCTTATTTAAAACTGTACTCACATTTGTTGATCTCTTGACAGACTAATAACTTGTATTCCTCTCTGGTAATATATGGATATAACTAACCTTTGGGGTGGACTGGTGACCGTGTGGGAAAAGCTGAGATTCTTGCAGCTTGACATAACTGGACTTTCTGAAAACTCTAGCACGGACCTGGTTTGTAAGAAAGCAATCATGAAATGTTTTTACTTACATACTCCTCTTGGATGTAATTATTATTTTTTTCTAGAGTAAACATTTGCATTTTTTCTTGGTTTATTATGATACATAATTGCAATGCCTTAGAAGAGGAGTTGATATGAGTGAGGCAATACACTTATTCTCAAGAACAGTATGTTGCAGTAGGTGTGAGAATGTAGGTGTAAGGTACCAGTTAATTATAAAGGTGGCAGAGTGGCTCACTTTTGACAGATGGTGAATCTTTGGGGAACCTTTAGAGAGTATGGTTTCTCTAGCCACCTACTTCAAAAGATATAATTGCTCATAACAAAGTTTTAGAGACACAAGGCACAATGAATTACAGCAGCAGGAGTGACAACTGAGAATGATTCTGTTCTTCACTTGATTGTGTCTATTTGCTAATCTGTACAGAAATAACTGCTTTTCAGAGCCCTCACACTGTAAAAGGAATATCCCACACCACAGTAGTCTTTGTCAACAGGTTTTATCATGCCCAAAATGAACTTTATCTTGCACACATCTATCAAGATCAGTAGTAAATGTTTATATAGAGTAGAAGCATTTTTTTTTACCATTGCAGGTTATCCGTCAGCTCATATATTAAACAGGCTTAGAGGGATATGCAGATTTTTGAACTAACGTTGTTGATATACATTTGAGAGAAGGAAATCACAAAGAAGAACTAAAAATAATTATTTTTCTTACATTTTTCCCCTTAAAACAGAAATTTGTCAAATTAGAGAAAAGACCAAAGGACTGATTTAATGAAGCCTGAGTGACAAAGTTGCCAAACAATATCACTGTGGGAAGCTCAAACTGTAATTTAGTCATAGAATAATGTAATATGTGTCAATAGGAAAGGGAAAATAAGCACCTTTACATTTCATAAATCAATAGCAGTACACTCTAAGCCCCTGTATTTAAAAGTAGGCACTGTGAATTGGGTTCCACCATGTGCTGCAGAACCATTGAAGATATATATAGAGCAAATTTTATTAAAATAAATTTCAATCTCTGGGTTTTTTAATAAAAAGGGAGATTTTTAGAATAAAAAATTGTCATATATTGCTTTGTAGTCTCATTCCAACATATACAGGTATGATTTTTTGGTACATAAAAGTTTTTCAAGTATATTTAAAATTTTGTGAATATTTGTGAATATTGATTTCTCTGGCCTTAGCATCATACACTATATATGTTTGAGAGAAGTGACAGGTGCTGAATACTTGCAAGAGCTTCTGGAGGAGGAAATATACATCCAAGCTTATGACACTCTTTAGTGGACTCCAAATGTGCTATACTTGTGAGCTGTAAGGTATATATTTGATCATTTCATGAGGATGACATAGGAATAAATTAGATGAAAATGTACAGTGCTGTAGTTGCAACTTCCTCTTTTAACACTGAAATAACACACTTGCTGATCCTCTGAAAACTAGGGTAATATTTGACTATGAGGAGCAGAAGATACTTGAATTCCGTAAGATAAATGCTAGGGGCTTTTTTTATCTATAAAAATAAATAGAGAAGAAAATTTTTTGAAGTTTTCTCTTCTACTTAACAAAATTGTCTCAGTAAAGAAGGAGAAAACATCCTTTCAGAGGATTATTCTTCTGCTCGCAAATTCTATCAAGAGTTACTTCTGGCTTATTCATTAAAAGGATATCCATCCAAATAGAGAACATACAGGTTACTGACATCCTGTAATTTGTGTAGTAACATAAAACAGACTTTCTAGCAGCAAACTGAGCATATTTTGAATTAGAAGCAACTGCTAGTTGTATACTCTTTCCTACTCATGGGCCAACAGAAGTTATAAATTCACTACAAAATCCTTGAAAATTTAAAAAATAAGATTAGAAAGTGAGAATTAATACAATTTTTCCCCTAGCAGCACACATGTAGTCCTCTCTGTAAGAGAACATTATACCACAAACTGGCTGCTGATGTGATTTCCTCAATATCTCACATTGCCAGGACTCAATGAACACAAATGCTGCAAAATAAAAACCTAGCACTGTGAAACACTGGCTAGGGTGTTAAGTAAAAAACTTACTGATTATTTTAATGATTCTGTGTTTAAAGGTGATATAGGCAGTAGTAAGTCACCAAAAAATTAAATGGGCAGAACATGATAGATTGGGTAAGAGGCAACAGCTGGTGTGGCTGTACTCTAGGCAAACAAAGGCTGTGACACCATAACTAGCTTTTGTTGTAGGCCAAAGTAAGTTGACTTGTCCTGTATTTCTGTGGGGCAAGAGCATGCCAATGTACTGCTACTAAGACTAAACCATCCAATCTGTTAAGTGGTAATAAACTGCTCAGGACCCCGTGTCCACCTCATGATTTGGACAAAGTTTACATCTCTGGATAGTGCAACACAGGTCATTTCACTCATGGTTAGTCTCCAGCTTTTTTTCTAATGAGAAGACTCTCATGACACATTTCTCATTAGAGAGGTTGACATTTATTCGTGTTTGTTTTCTCCATATTCAAGACATCACAGAAATAATGGGGAGGGCATGGTATTTATGTTTCCTGGTCTGTGTAAGTATTTTGTTCCCAAAGCTAGAAAGACTGAATCTCATTACCAAACTGGAAGATACTTTGGGGGAAATAACGCCCTTTAGAAATCTGTCACAAAACCTAATGAAAACACAAACAAATAAAAAATGCTTTTTAAACCAACTGTGGTGCTAATTGGGACTCTTCACTGAACATCTAAATATACCTTGGCTAACCAAAATTTGGCCTCATATACTTGAGGGAAGATAGGACATTTTAGCTTTAGTAATCTCTTACTAACAGGAAACAAGGTAAAATCACAAATTGTTGAACTTCATCTTCTGCTTGTGAACCCAATACACAGAAAGAATAGATATGGAAAGACTGATAAGTAATATTTTGGGCTTCAAAAATATTCTTCTGTGGACATGAAGAGCTGTAAAGTGCCTTGAGCTTCGGGTTCTTTTCCTATTAAAAATAAAATCTGAATTCCCTGTGTTCAACAGATCAGGAAAGTAGGTGAGAACACGTGAGAAGTTTTTGCATTTAGGTCAAGCAGAATTATAGTCCTAAAATCTCATATCATAACTTCCAGAGTACATTGCAAACCCATCCTAGAAACCTCTACTCCTTCAGCAGAAGAAAATGAAATCATGCCAGGAGAAAAGGTAAGCATGGGACCTTTTAGGGCCATTTCCTCTGAGAGAAAAAAATATACACCTTTTCCATGATATCACATTCTCCCAATATCTCCTCCCAGCCCAGATCGAGAACTGTGGTGCTTGATATTTTATCATTAAGTAGTCCTTATTAGAAATGATGAATGATGTTCTGATGTTCTGTCTTACCTTCCTGCTCTTGGCTTCACAGCTTGTTCCCACTTGTTGGTAGACTGTAAGATAAAAACCACTGAAGAAAGACAAAAAAACAAATAATATCCTCCAAAAGAACATCTGCTCTGTCCTAAGGAGAGACAAGGTCAGGGAGGCAGTCCAATAGGCAGGCACAACACAGGTCATTCAGGACGTGGATGGGGATGGCTGATGGAAAAACAGAGCCATAGGCTCATGTTTCCTGTATGTATTACCTACTTTCCCTTCATAGACTCCTGCTAAGTGTTGAGATTCAAATCTTGAGTTTATGCTTAAGGCAAAAACCCATGAAATGTTAGCATTCTGCCATTTCTGAACTTAAATGTAGCTAAGAATCTAATTAAATCAGCTTATCTGGGCCAGGAGTGAGTAGAATGGAAGCACAGGCCTTTTCAGTGTATCACCTAAGAGGAAGCTGTATGATAGCTCTCCGCTGTTCCATGTTTGCATAGTGACCTGGTAATTGGTAATGACACCTGCAATAATAGCTAGCTCTCCTTTCTATGAATGGGCCTTACTTGGTCTTACCAATAGGTTAATATTTCAATATTATCCTAATACTGAAAAATGTTGCTATGACTACTGTTATTTTTTTTTGTTCCTCACCTCACTTCCAAATATCATTCCTAAGTCCACATATATTTTGGGTTTTTTACACTTTAAAAGCAGTGAATGCATGAAGTCATACTGATGAATTAATGGGAAATACAATTAATTCTAAGTAAGCCTAAGGTTAAACTATATTTCTCCATAGTGGTACTTTGCCTATGAGACTGTAGGTATATTATGTGTAACCACAGTTTTTGCTATAAATCATTCTTTTACAGTGTGCTACATCTACCCTGGGGCACACAGCCTTGTGAAATTCCCATGACAAAGCAGATTATTTGATCAGAAAGAGATCGAGACACATGATGAGAAATTCTATCCTTCAAAGAATAGCCTGGAAATTAATGGAGCATTGAGACACATTTCTCATGAGGGACTGTGTCATAAGCAAGACAGGTCATTTCAGAACAAATAGTTGTGAAAAAAGCATTTTTATGTAGATCAACAAAATAAAAAGCTTAATATTTGATTCAAATCAGACAAAATAGAACATTTTGTTCTGAATTTTCAGGGGTCACAATTTTCCTACCAGAATCTTCAGTACTGAAGATACTATATTTCTTACTGAAGAAAAAAGATAAAAAAATTTATGATGAAGTAACACCAACTTACAGAACACAAGAATGTAACCAGTGATGGATATTTTCTTCTATATAGTCCTCTAAAAATAAAAGGAGAGCTCTCTGGAAGACCATTGCCAAATCATCTTATATAACAACCACCCTATTGTATGACTTCATTTTTGATGAATCTTGGAATGGATAGGAAATACTGGGGGAAGTGTCTAGTAATTTCCTTTAGTGATCTGAGGGCTTTTTATAACTGAATTTGGAAAGCAAAATAAAATTGCAAAGCATTCCTTTATTATATGCAGCTGTAAATATTCTGGAAGTATCTAGCAGTCCTAATGAAAATTGAAAACAATCTTTTCTTATTCTGCATTAATGCATCCCAGTACACAGTTCCTGCATAGCTTGAATTGTGGAGACTGTCCACTCTTGTGTGGAGGGAGGATTATTGCCTTTTTACCAAGCACAAAGGAAGCCTCCAGCAGAGCCAGAAATGGATGCCAGCAATCCTACCTTTTTGTTCAGTTTTTTAACCCAAAGATAAACCAATATGGCTCACAGATATTTAAGTTATTGCTGAAAAATGTCAAAGGCGGGCTTCTTTCCCTGCAGGTTCAACCAAAGCCACTGAGACTATCAGTTTAAGGAGCTGCCTTGCTTTCCATTACAGAGGAGGGAGGGAAGAGCTGATCTGCAACATGGCTGAGTTAGACATAAGATAAAGTGAGAGGTGGCTTCATTGCATTATTACCTCCTGGATTCAATGCTGCAACTCTCATTAGCAAAGTGAAAAGACATGGAGAGACAGTCACAAGTCTTTACACTCAAGTCTTTAGAGACCTCATTTTGACATGTGAAATATGAATTTACAAAGTTACTCTATTTTTTTATTGAACTATAGAGCAAAAGAGTTGTTTTAAGACTGTCAATGTCTGCCTAGCTATAGGTCTGAGAGCTCATTACTGGTTCACTGAAGATTACCAGTAAAGCCAGCATGTTTTCTCCCAACCAATCTTTTCAGTTCCCTTTATGGTCAGTAAAAGGGTTCACCCACATTAGGAGGAAGACACAAAGAGATTTTTTTTCTCTGTTGATAGAAGAAGCAGCCTAGCCTTGGACTAAACACAGAGAACTGAGATTATATTCCCTGACAAGTGGTGCATTCACCCAGACAGAAATGAAAACAGTAGAACACTAGTGAAGGTTTGGTGAAAGAAAGATTAGGTTTTGCAACACTGGCAATGTTTTCCCTGTCCAGTGAAGAAAAAGGAGGCAAACCACAATCACTACTATGACATTGAGTATCAGTATAAGTACCTGGTACTTAAAAACTCACCCAGGAAACAAGAAAGTTGTGCTTTTTTAACATTTCAGTAGTGTAGTGGGCTGAGTTTAGTGGGCACTCACTAAAATTATTTACTTGTTTTCTGGTATGAGATAGGAGAAGGATTAGGAGAAGGGCAAAAGCAGGCTCAAAACTTTAAACCATATAAAGAAAGGTTTATTAACAGAACTAAAAGAAGAATAATAAGAATCAGAATAAACATTCAGAACACTTCTCCTCCCCTCACCTCCTCTTTTCTTTCCCACTGACAATGTAAAGGGACAAAACCTGGGACTTTCAGTCAGTTTACCACCTCTAAAATAGTCTTTCTTCAGTTCACTTAGGGAGAGGAGTCTCCTTCCCATGCCATGGAAACTTCTCCACTAGAAACAGTTTTCTCGTGGCTTCAGTGTCCCAGCGAATCAGCCACCCAGGAAATGGAAATCTGTTCATCCTGTGAAAGTCCCTCCCCTCGACTTACATCTTTCCCCACAAATGTTTTTGAGGGCTCAGTCTGTGGCTAATGGGGGACACTTTTAAGGATGAGCTGTTCAAAAGCAAAGGTTCTCTTCATCTATCTCTGAGATTATCTGGGAACAGAGGTTTTCCTTTTCTCCCCTGGGGGCAAAGGTCTTCATCACTCTTATCTCTCTCTGTTCAAGCTTCTCACAGCTACTGTGATGGAATCACAGCTACTTCAACATTTGCTTGCTTCAGCACGGGTGCCTTTGCTCATGTCTACAGTTTGAACATTCCATCTTTCCATGCTTTTCACGAATTACAGGTATATTCTGCTGCATCATACTCCATCACCATAGCCTTAAAAAAGAATTTCAGCTCTTCAGTTTGAAGCATCTCCTCTTTCTCCTCCCTCTGGACTTCGGCTCTTCCTTCTTCACTGACTTTGATGTCACTATGTTCTCTTCACGTGCCTTCACTTTTTTTCCTTTTGTCTCACTCAAGAGAGGATTGATGTCTGCAAGTCTCACCTGTGCACTGACAGAGTTGAAATCTCACCTGGGCCTGCGGATGGCCATGTGATCTCTGCCAGGCAGTGGCTGCTCTGGCTGCATGGCTGTTTTCTGGCTCCTGCCGAGGTCAATTCCGGCCACAGGGCTCTTTCTGCATGGGGCTGCTTTCTGGAGCAGGACCCAGCCCAGGCAGTGCTGCAGCAGGACAGGGCACAGCCCCGCCCTGCTGGGCCACGCAGGCTCCCACTTACCTGTCCAAAAGCTGGAAGCAAGAGAGCTTTCCCAGGGTTTGTTCATTTTTAAATGTGATTTCACAGAGGCATGTTCAGCTCTCTTAAGTGGTTTAACAGAGTGCCAATATTCAAACCTAGCCAGCTGATTGGTTCTGTAGGGTCCAGAGGAAGCTGTTAGCAGCTCCTCACACTTCGGTACCTTCGGTACCAAATCACTTCAGTAGCTGATGGATTTCTCCTTAACTAAAACCAAGCTAGGTTAAACTACAACAAATAGGAAATACAAACAGGTGCAAAGATTCCACCAGAACCTCTGTGAGAAAGCAAGCAGCAGTGAGAATAAAAAGAAGGATGGAATTAGTGACTAAGAGCAAAGTACAAACACTCATCACTAGTACAATACATTGGCCTGAGTCTAATGCCATCTCAAAAAAGTCTGGAAACTAAAGAAAAATTCCCTGCACTTATTTATTGTGAAACACCAGTGTTTTTAGAGCCCATCAGTCAATAGAGAGCTCTATTGCTGATGATACTGTGGGAAGATATTTTTTGAGGATGAATCTTTGGGCTGGTACTCTGGAAACATGAACTCCAAATGGACAAATCTCCTCTTTCTGTTGCACATCAGTTTCCTGTGTGTGACACAAATATAATAATACTTTGTCTTGCCAATAGTATCCTTTTAAATTGTAAGATTTCTGTCTTTGTACTCTAATCAGTGGAATAATGTGCTCTTTTATTTTTTCTTTTCAATATCACTGTAGCAGAAATTTTGAAGCCCTCTGAAACAGCAAGTGCTGGGGCATCTTGTTTTTTGTAATTTCTCATGTCTTTCAGAAATTAAACTTTCCCAACTGTTCAGATGCCTTTGCAACCAAATGTTAGTTTAGTGTGATGGAACTGACGTAGCTGTCCAGCTGCTAGCCCTCAGACCATGCAAACTGCCCCATCAAACCACAAAAGCAATGTTCCTTCAAAGTAATTTTTAATCATATCAAGGTTCCTGAGATGGTGAAAGGAGTAGGAAGAAGAGATAGAAACCAAGCTGTGTTAAAGACATTCAGAGAGAAAAATGGATTAAATCCTGCAAAAGCAGCTTTTAAATGGCTTAGTATCAGGGGACATGGTGCTGAAGGGAATACATAAAATGCTGTATTATTCAATGAATTTGGGAAGCTTCTTGTCTGACCTTGGGATTGTTGGTTCAAGGCACAGTTCAGCTGCCACAGAAGAAATGTCTTCACTTTTCTGAGACACTTGATCTGCATCACCTGGGACAATGCCACCACCTCCTGAGGAAATCCCATCCATGAGGTGAACTGCATCTAAGAGAAGTGATTTTATGACTTTCCTGGCGTGAAACACAAAAAAGCAGTGTCTAGATCTGCCATAGTCATGCACAGCAGCTCAGATGCAATACCAGAGGCAAAATATGTTGCAAAGACACTATACCTGTTTGAGGTGGGAAAAAAAATTGCTTTCCTGTTACAGAATCACAAAATAACAAGGTTCGAAGAGACCTTCAACACCACCTAGTGCAACCATCAGTGTAGAAGCACCATAATGACTCCTAAACAATACCCCCAAGAGCACTTCCAGAGATGGTGACTACGTCACCTCCATGGGCAGCTTATTTCAATGCCTAATCACTCTTTTAGTGAATTTTCCCCCCTAAATCTAATAAGAACCTCCCCTAGTGCAACTTAAGGCCATTTCCTCTCATCCTTTCACTTGAGCCATGGCAGGGGAGACTGACCCCTATCTCACTACAACTTTTTTTCAGGTAATAGTAGGGAGAAATTAAGTCCCTCCTTGAGCTTCCTTTTCTCCAAGTTAAACAACCCCAGCTGTTTAACCTTTCATAAGTTAAACAGATGCTTCTCATAGGACATATTTTCTAGACCCTTCACCAGCTTTGTTGCTTGTCTTGGAGTGATTTATGATGATAGTCTATTCCATGATTGTCTGTTTTATGCCCAAAAATGGTTGCTGTATCTTTAAGGCCCAGGACTGGTCCTGGACACATTAGGGCTGAATGTGTGCCGGACCAGGGAAGGGGGAGCTTTGAGGTCTTTGGTGGGCATTTTTGAAGCCTCCCTGCCCAGGCATTCTGTGGTGCTGTGTGGTTAGGTTTTGCTTGGCTATCTTGATTTTCTTGGTCCAGGCAAAATGTTTTTCCCTTCCATGTCTTGGAGGAACTGCAGTAGAAATCCTTCCATTTCCTTGAGGTCAATGGAACAGCTGCTGGTCTGAGAACAGAGAAGCAGGACCGGCCTGAGTGTGCCGCCCCATTCCAACGCCAAGGCTCAGAGAGACAAGCCAGGCAGACAAAGCCCACCAAGAGGCTCCAGCCCAGCTGCTTCACCCACTGTGACTGCTGTGGAGAGGAGGTTGACACCAGAAAATCACCAGTTTCTGCTGGACCTCCCCCATGGAAGCTCCACTGTCCTCAGAGTGAAAGCTGGCAGCATTTTGCACCACATGTCAGGAAGGGGTATTTTTACTACATTTGCTCCATTTTTCAGGCATTTTTTGGGTCTTTGTTCCTCTGTGTGTGTGGGGGAGTGTGAGTTCTGATAATTTGGTGTTTACTAGATATTTACTTTTATTCCTTGCCTTGTGGGAATTCTGTTGTTAATAAACTCTTGGTTTAGGGTTTTTTTTCCCACTTTTTGCTCTTAGTATTCATTTTCTATTGGTGGAGGGGGACTGTTGAAACCCTTTAGAGGAGACTACTCATTACAGAATGCCCTCTCTTAAATATGTCTCAAATCTGAGATGTTGCCCTTCATTGAACATGCTCCAGCATCTCAATGTCCTCTGTATTTGAGTATATTTTTGGTAGCTGGGCTGTTTTGGCATGACAACAAAATACTAGGTATGCTTTTGCAATATAGAATGAATACGGAAAAAATACACTTTTTTTCAGATCCCATAGCTAGGATGAAAATTCTTCTATTATCAACTCTATGAACTATAGAGTTCATACTCTGTATCATTTATTAATTAATTGTTGCTTTTAGGTAACACTTTAAAAAAGAAAATGGGAGGAAAACAGCAGATATCCCTCATACTACTACTGTGGAGTCAATTATGTCACACAGTTGTGCTCTTCATTCTGCTTTAGCTACACTTCTTATGGCAGTTCTATCAGGGAAAAAGAGCACAGTATCTGTCTACCAGTGGCTGCTCCAGTAAACAAGAAGAAATATGCATCTAGCCAGGTGCCCTGAGGCACAAAATAGTCGTATTTTCTGGTCTGTATCATTCTTTCTTTTCGGTTACCATGTATTAGGACAAATCACTGCTTGAAAACTCCCTGTTTTCTCTCTGTCTTAATCAGAAGCAAAAGGAGATGACAAAAGCCTTTTCAGTCTTTAGCTTTAGGATTTGGCTTTGGGCAGCTAAATGAAGCTGAGGTCTCCTTTCCCTGCCCATCAATATCCAAATTGTTAAGCACACTGAACTCATAGGTGCTGTAGGATGATCTTAATTTATATTGTCTCTCAACATGCCTGCCATTTGCTTTGACAGAAACAAAGGACACTCAGTTTGATATTCAAAGCTGGAACATCCATGTGAAAACTCACAAGGATGAGTGACTCCAAGAAATGAAGCTTTTCTGAAAGCATAACACGTAGTGAATGCTGTAATAGCACTTCAAGCTTTCTCATATGCTGGTAAATATAAATTTTGAGAGGGTTCTACCCATGTGAAGTCTTTGGTAAAATTTCTGTCCAGAGGCCATAATATCAACTTGTTCTTCTATTTTCAAAGTAGAAATCATAAAGCTGGTTGAGACAAGCAGAGTTGCTCACTCTAAATAACAAGATTAGAAGGTGATGTTATCTTCATTTTGCATTTTAATCACATGAGCTCACTCTAATTGAGAACACTGCAGATAAAGGTAAATAATATTTCACAGAATCACAGAACCACAGAATGGGTGGAGTTGGAATGTACCACAGTGGGTCATCTGGTCCAAGCTCCCTGCTCAAGCAGACTCATCCTAGAGCACCTGGCACAGGTTTGTGCTCTGATGATTCTTGAGTATCTCCAATGAGGGAGAGTCCAACCCTCTCTGGGCAATCTGTTCCAGTGCTTGATCACCTACATAGTAAAGAAGTTCTTCCTTGTATTCAAACAGCATGAGACTGTGTTGAAGAGGGAAAGAGTTGCATTTAAACCTTCCAGATACATAAGGGAAAGTGCATAAATTGAGCACAGAGGTTGTCAAAAGCAGAAAAACTAAACAACATTGGAAACAGTATCAACAGCAACAAATTTGCAGTACATTCAGTTTGAATCTGTTCCCTTTGCTCAAAAACATATTGGTCCAGTCAAAAGAGAGTCTATGAAGCTATGAAAAAAAAATAAAAGCTCTTTAAATCTGGAATTAAGCTCTTTTAAGTGGAATTAAAATCAGAAACTAAGAGAAAAAAGATGTTTTTACGTCATATCTTACAGATCAGAAAAGAAAAACAAGTCTTTCTAAAATATTTTGCCATTACAAAGAAAATTATAACTCTAACCTGTATGGCTTGATGCATTTATTAATATAGTGGAATAATAAGAGGCTGGTGCACCTCTGCCTCTGCTCTACCAGAAACCCAAGGTCTGAAAAACTGGACTACATTCTTCACTTGGCTTTCCACTCCCATTGTTTATGTTTTTCTGGAGATATCAAGAAGGTCAAAGAAGGACTTTTGCCAAGAAGTGGTGTTTAAGTTGGCAGTTTGACTTGTTTGCTTAGCTTCTAGGCAAAGGGAAAGCAGAAATCAGAGCTAGTCTAGCTTTTAACAATGGGAATTATAGAAAAAGACAAGATAGGAAAGAGAGGGTGAAGGAGTGAGTGCAGCGATAATGGACACAGGGGGAAAAGAATTAGAAGAGAAAAAAAAAGAGGCAGAAAATGCTTTGATTGTTTCCCTTTCCATGAAATATATTACTATCCCTTTAAGTTTGTATGCCTTCTTGGCACATATACCAGGGAAAGGATTACACTTTAGTAAGGAAGTAATGCAAACTTACCTTCATTTGGTTACCATGGATATGGCACTACAGGAGACAAAGCCTACAATTTGCATTGCAAACAACCAGGAAGAGTGAAGGACACAAAATATGGTATTCTGGCAAAAGACTGTCCCAGGATCTTCCTTGTGAATGATCACAAGTAAAGCAATCACCAGCTTTGGGTCTGCATTTGCTATGAAGAGAAAAAAGGTAAGGGATGTTACATTTCAGATGAAGGAAGAGGCAGAATCACTCATATCTGCAGAACAATTGGTATTTCTTGTACTACCTAGTGTGAAATAGCTAACATAGGTATGACAACAATTCAGCTTTCTGTCCTTTTCCCAGTGGGATACTAAAGCTAAATGAATATGCTGATAACCTGGACTAAGTAATTTCCACAAGCTCTGGAATGGCTTAAGAAGCAGCCAGATAGTTGGGGTTTTTTACAACAGTTTTTATCTATCTGAGTTTCCTCTTCATTCTGCAGAAGTACTGTATAATACCTTAACTTTATTACAAAATGTCCAGTTCAATGAGCAGTTCTCTAAGGAGACCTAGTTGGAACCAGTGCAGTACAGTTAATAGGGAGGAGGGAAATTGTCTTATTTCTCAAAAAGAAATCATGGATGATTGTTTGGGTGTTGGATTGTTAGATTGTTAGTATTTTTTATTATTAATGCTTTAAGCTCTGCCAGATATATAGTCATATATAATTTTTATTTTAACTGACACAGTATACAAATGGTATGGCTCTGCTTCTATGGAGAGACTTGGCCAAAGTGCCATTGGTTTGGTAAAAAGAGAACTGCATACCAAATGGCTCATCCACATAAATGAGGATGAAGGTTTTCTTTCCAAAGGACGTTAGGCAGAATAGTAGTTCAGATGCTGAGCAAAAATATTTTCCCCCCTTTGCACTGGACTAGGCACTTCTCTGATGGGGCTAGGGCAGTATATCATTCCAAGATACTCTTCTTGTCTCCCCACTTTGGGAGAGTGGCCCACAATTTGTGACAGGGCACCAGCACCATCTAAGTAGGTTTCCTCTGACAAGAAGAGTGCAATCAGACCTCTCTGCTCTCACAGAATCGTTTTCTGTGGATATGGGGGACCAATTAGGATCACCAACCCTTCAGTTGCTTTCATAAGGGTCCGTGAAATAATAGATTTGCACCAATATAATCTCACTTACATCAGTAGATTTTTTTCCTGTTGCTGTCTGCAAGTGAGAGAAGCATCAGCCCCAAACATCTTAGCCTTTTCCCTTTCTTCCAAACCAAGCAGCTGGCATCATGCCTGTCCTTGAATGCATTTTCTATCACTGTTGTCATGGGGAGCTCAAGCCCACTGCCATTGTGTCCTTGAGCAAATACTGGAAGCAACAGAGGGAGTTTGACAAATGGATTAAGTTACCTCTTTGCTCCTCTGTCCCATCTCAGCATGCTCCTTGAACTCAGACCCTTTAGCAGTCATATAAATGCTTCAGGCCAGTTGTAGAAGTGGACAGCAACTTCACCAGACCAAGATCTTCAGATACCCTGAGGATTATTTCAGGCATTTCCAGTAGCCCTAATACTAACTATTATTTGTCAGGCCTTTCAGCCATTGTGCTGCTGGTGAAAGAGAAAGAGAAGGGAGCATGTATAGAACACAGAAATACTGCCCTAGCCTCATGTTTCCTATGTGAGCAGAATTGGACACATGCTTCAGTCTTTCTCTACCCTTTCAGAGCACCTGGCAATTAAATAAAGCCCTGGGTCTACTCTTTCCTCTTCCCTTTCTGCACTATCCCATACAGCAAGTCAAGAAGGAAGAGGGATGAAGGTGGGACTTAAAATGGGAGCAAACAGATGAACTGGCAGCAATCCCTGCATGCCTACAACAGCTTTCCAGGGCTTCAAGTCCTCAGCCTGCTCTTGCAGCAGTGCAGAGTGATGTTGTGTTGCCCATGGGCCACTCATAAGGCTCTTCCATATGCACTTCGCAGCAGCAACAGGAAAGCATAGAAAATTCCAGTTTAAACCTGTCCTGTTAAACCAAAGTGATTACAAATCCTTACTATGTGTAAGTCTTCTTGAAAACTGAACTTAGCATTTTGTCTACTCTTGGTCTCATTCTCCTGCCCTGTAGGATCTCTTCCTTACTCTGCTACAAAACTTGTTCAGAAACAGTTTTCTTGGCATTTCTTTAAGTAATAGTGCACCAGCAAGTAGAGATGGGTGAGGTAGTCAGGATGGCAAGTCTCTTGAATGACAAAATGACTTACAGGGAATAACCTGTGAAAAGTATTGTCTTTTTTAATGTCTGAAAACATGTTTGGGCTCTGTCCTCCAATCAACAGATTTATTTCCTCTATGTATTCAGTCTACTGTTGATTTTGTTAAAAACTATATTGTTACTTTCATTTTAATAAGCCTGCACAACCTCAAGGGGAATGGCAAAAGCAGCATTCCTTGTCTCCTCATATCAGCATGACAGTGAAATCTATATAGACATGCTGAATCTATAAAAGGTAGATATCCTGCTATTTCCATTTCCACTGGTTTCAAGAGAGTTACATACAGGTATTCCAGAGGCAAATGGCCTGGTTGTTTTTATTTTTAGTGTTGTCAGAGCCAGGAATAACTGCCCTTCTTATGGACAAAGCTAAATTTCCAGAACTGAAATTTAGAACATTTTCTTTTCTTCTTGATAAAATTAGTCTCTGTAAGTCATAAAGGTTACAGCAATAGTTATGTGTACCAGCCCTTGCAATGGAAAATGAGTCCTGTAAGGATTCATTTCAAGGTATAGAATCAGCGCAAGCTATTTTTACATGTTGCTATCTATAGGAATACAGTTCAGATAGAATCTGGTTCTCATCAAACTTTTTATTCCCTACCTCATCCTTACATATGAGTTCAAACTTCTTATTAGAAGAAAATGGTTCAAAAAGCCATTATAGGATGAGTATGCATTTCACTAATATCTCAATAATGGTTTAACATAGAGGAGCAAGCACTGATTCAGCTTGCTTGCAGCTATTGCTACACAATTTTATCATGTACTTGGAGCAAATTCAGATAGCGTTTGGTTGGTTCACAGGCAGCCTGGCTGACTTCAGTCAGAAGTCAGCATTCTTGGTGTGTGTTAGTTTATAAGGAAAGAAACTAGATGAGGTTGATCTTGTTTCTCAGATTAGAAATACTATAGGTTCACCGGAATTGGCCTGACAAGTGTTTAACAGTAATTACTCCTTTTTTCTCTCTACAGTAAAAAGTTTCTACTGATTTTTTTTTTTTTTTTGGTAGATAGGTTTTGTCCAAAATTAGTCCTGATTTAACTGACAGTCACTTCAGGTCTAATTCTGAGGCTACGAAAGTAAATTGAAAGTTACCCACTGAAAATTTGGTTAAGGCTTCATTCACATCAGACTCTGCTAGCCTTCATGAACATTAACTTTGCCCATCTGTGAACTGGCATGGGAAACCCCGAGGGCAAACATTTTGCTTTTCTGTGTTGATAAGAGCATATTTGGCATACTGGAGTGGGCAGGAGGGACACTGTAAGCACATGTAATCTTTTGTGTTGCGGGCCAAATTTTTTGTCCCTTAGTCAACTGGACATTTCATTTAAGCAATTACTAATTCTATCTCTATGTCTGAGAAAACAAGGAGTATTGCAAATAAATCAATAACTTAATCTGAATTTATACAAACCAATAAAACTACACAGATTACTATCTTAGACAATCTATATTTAATTACTCAGTGACTTAAGTTTCAAGATTTAGCCACTGCTAATGGCATTGTCCCATGCACCTGGAATAATATGGTATGAGAGACAGTCCTGCTGTGTAAGACACACCTTCCTTCTATATTAAATGTATTTGAGCACAGTGGCACAGCAGAAAAGGAGTTTTGTCCTCCAAAGATACTTCCCTTGGCATCGCCCTTCTGCCAGAAGTGCTTCTGTGGAGTAGGCTTACAAAACATAATGGAGCTTCAGTGAAGAACAAGGGAAAGTAAACAAGTCTTACCAGTGCCAGCACAGGTACTGCAGAGCATGCCCTAATGCTTCTTCAGAAGCCAGAGGAGGGATAAGGGAGAGTCTGGTGTAAAGCAGCTCTCCTGTCTCAGCTTTACAGCTCTGAAAAACTCTCATAGCTTTCCTATTTCTAAAGGAGAGAGGACAAACATTTGCCTAACATGGACTGATATTTTCATAATCCCCCCCATTGATGCCCAACCTGTGTTTTTTAAATACACTTTGTCTACTTCATGTCACGTAAGTTCTTTTCAAGAACAGACATGTTCAGGAAGCTTAGTATTGTTGAGTTTTTTTCTTAAAATGATGTGAGAAGTTGATGTGGCACAGATTTTAGGACCTTTGACAACTATTTTGTGTGCTGCCATCCTGCTGATGGCAGCCATCCGCACTGTACACAGACATACATGAATGCAAAACACTCTAGGCAATCCTGCAGGGTAAGGCAGATACACACTGGGAAGGGGTCCTAATGACATCAAAAACTGGATTGCCTATGCCATCTTCTACAGGTATGAAGGACCAGATGCCTCTGAGAAGCCAGTCTATCCAGCTGTCAATCAGGTGCCCAGGGATGGCAGCAATTAGAGAGTTTTTCAGAACAGAAAGAATTCCTGATGCCTTCATGACTCACAGAAACAGCACAGAGTTATCTCAAACATCAATCCCAATAATAAACAAGACTTAAAAACATTAGGTGAGCTAACAAAAAAACAAACTCAGCACTGGAAAACTCATGAAAATTAGGCAGCCAAAATCTACAAAACCGCTCCAGTCAGACTTGAAAAAAACCTAACAGCCTGACAAACAAATAATCCAAGCTCATAAAGCTACTCTCAGCAAGTTGGACTCAGCTCTTCAGCAATAGATTTTTTTGTCAACTTTTTTTGGATAATATTTTAAATTTTCCTTCCCAATCTCCTGTTTAAAAACCCTAAAACAACAACACAACAGCAACAACTTCAGCTTTCTCCTCAGAGATTTAAAGCCACAGATATCTTCTGTACAAATAAAAAGTTTGGTTGATGACCTGTGACACCGAAAACTATTCCTCTCAGAGCTATTTCTAAAATACTACTCAAAAAAAGAGAACATTTTTCAACAGAACAGCCATTAATAAGGAGCTATTTTCATGTGTGCATGTGTCTGCTCTTCTATGGGTGCATATGGGGAGTGTTCTAAATTAGAAGAAAGTGCTGAAAGTATATTTTCCAGCATTCTCTGTGAACTTAGCCAGAAACATGATGAAGAACAAATCTGGATGGCAAAAAACTAATACAAGTTCTCTTGCAACCAAGGGCACAAATACATCTATCTGTGCTCTTGCCATGCCTTTTCTGCTACGTTTTTTGTCACACAGAACATTCCAAGTTGGAGTGCTAAAAGCAATTTGTGAAAACAGCATATAAATGGCAGGAATTTCCCTGTCCTGTGACAGCATTCTCCCAAGAGATATCTGGCTGGATAGAAAGTTTCTGAAAAACTTTCTTCCCCCAGCAAAAAAACAGGGTTATGTTGAAATTGAGAATCTTCTGAGACTGAAGCTTTCACAAATTGGGATATTTTAATGTGTTTTTTCTTTTTAAAATTGTCCTTAAACAACCACATTTATAAATAATCTAGCATTTTCACATTGCATTTTACCACTCTGCTACTATGATACAAATGGCAAACATTGCTCAACAACTACAGGAAGTGGGTAACCCTCCCCCCCTCCCATTTTTTCTTTATTACTTTCAGATCTTTATCAATAACAAAAGTGTGCACATATTTTCATAGAAAATAGTGAGCTAGAAAATGGTACTGTAACTTTAGGAATTTAGGTGATTCCAGAATTTAGATAATGTTTTTAAAACAGACATAATCTAGGGAATCTACAAGGCCATAATTTTCTATTTCTCCATGCCTGCCTAAAAATTAATACCACGGTCCTTGAAAGGGTTGTGGCTGTTATCACTCCCTAAGTAACATTCACAGGAGGAGATAGAGAATCACAAATTTTATAAACACAAGTCAAATCACAAACCTTTTGGATCCTATAGAAAGATTAGAAACAATTTATTAGTAAGAGCAGAATGACCATTGTCTTTCTAATCAAATCTATCTTCTGTACAGATGATTCTAGTATCACTTACATAATTTAATTTTATCCTTATGGGAATCTGGTCATTATAAGGAGAGGATGAAGACAGAATGGATGCCACAGGCAAAATGCTTTATATAAGAACAAGTATTTTGGGGTCACTTTGTCTTTTCTTTAGATTTTCAACATTTGTGACACCCTCAGTAATATTTCTTGGGTATATATATTTCTGGTACTCAAGATAGGTGATAATCTTCTAACATACAGCAAGTCTGAAATATTCCAGTTCTTCTTAGAAGATTACTGTAAAAAATACAGAGGAAGTAGTGCAACAGCATTTGGACACAAATGTTTATTAAAAGACCTGAATAATTATTACTTAAATAGATGTGCAAATTTCCACCAGCAGAGGTCATTTTCACTCTAGAATGAGTTAAGGAGTTCATAAAAGGCTACCTTTTTATCTAAGGGGATATCTTAAAAACAGTCCCAGTCTCTGCAGTATTCATCATCAAAGCAATCATGGGTGGGATATCAACAAAACCTCTGTTTTCACATTTCTTGTGTATACGGGATTGATAAATTTAAGTGACCCTGCTGGCTTAAATACATTTTCCTGAACATTGATATTTGTTGGGAAAAAGCTTGCCTATGCAACACTGAAACTTCCTGTAAGTCTCAGTAAAAATGCACTGGGCAAATGGGAGCCACCTCTTTTCTCCTTTTTTCTCAGTCTACCAGCATCAGCTGTGACTTCCTTCCCAGAAAGAGAAATCCCACCCTCATATAACTTCCCTGGATTCATGGCTGTCATTGAGGGATATCTCTGACAGACTGTGTTCACAAGGATATACATGCACAAAATTTGTCTGAAGATCAAATTATGAACTAATACATACTGACATTTGAGCTTGAGGAAGGTAGGGCCTTTTAGGTTTTTATCTTTAGCAACAGTAAGAGTTATTTAGAAAATGTTCTGGAATTTAAAAAAAAAAAAGTTAAAATTTAAGAAATATATCTTAGGCACAGCTACAGCATGAACGTGATAAAGGATTGAATTATTGTACTGTAAAAAATTAAAAATATAAATGAAGGGAAATGGGTAACAATGATTCAGGTAAGTGGACGTGTATGGGAGGAGGATTGATTCCTCATATAATCACACTGGGAAACACATGTATGCTGGTTATCAGGGAGCTCTGATTTTTGAGTTGTCTTGTTAGCTTATGGATGAAAGGGTGCTTAGAGAAATATTTCCCTCTACATTGTCAAACTGCCATTAAAATATAAAAACTCACTGGCCAAACTCTACTATTTAGCTTTTCCCTTTACCGAAAATACAATTTTCCAAAATGGATATATTGTGCAATCAGCTGATGAAATGCAGTATAAAACCAGTACTGTTTAACTTTATTACAGTGCTTATCATCTGTAACATCACATGATTTTTTCCCACACCCCAGCAGAGGTGAGGATTCCACTGCACTAGACACTGTGTCTATAAGCACGCACTGTCTTCTAAGTGTGTAGAAATAATTTCTAGACAAATTTAAATAATTCCTACCAATGCACATACTATCATTTTTGTACTTCATTTGTAGTTCTAGCACATTTTTCTAGCAAGATACATCCTAAACAGAGAGATCAATTGTCCCTGTCTTTCACACTTAACATCTTTGTGGACTTCCTACCCCAAAACCTACCATGAGACTAGATCATGTATATGAAACAACAGATGTAGAATTGTAGAATCATTTAGGTTGGAAAACATCTTTAAGAACATTGAGTTTAACTGTATTTATGTAGCTATGTAACATTATAGTAGTATAATGCAGTTAAAAATAATTTATAGGAAAACCACTATGGTATCTTTATTGTAGAGCCAGTGTACATGTGGCTCTCCCACACTTGAAAGAGACCAGCTGGATATGCTACCCTGTCTGTCTGGCGTTTTAAGGAGGCCAGTATATGTTGGCCAGGAAAGAAGTTCAGTTGCAAACAGGACTGTGGACAGGTGGTGTCCTGCACTATAACACACTCAGCAACGATAGGCTTCAGTTTGACATAAAGCACCTGAAAGACAATGGTAAACCTTTGATTGGACCCAGCAACAAAGACAGCAAGGCACAGATTTTGTTTGTAAGTGCCATAAAGACTGTTACTGGGGCAACATGAAAGAGGGAGGAAAGGCTGTGAAATATCCCTTCTAAGTCTGAAAACAATATCCCTATTTTCCTTGGTTTACACCAAGGACTGAAAGGGGAGTTGAAGATCGATTACTTTGCCTGCTAATCAGTGCAAAGATATATTTTTCTGTTCTTCCATTTCATAATTTTTAGTTCATCTACTTGGAGTTTATTTAAGATTACCAGATGTCCCAGTTTCACTGGGTCAATCTTGGTTTTGAAGGCACATCCTGTCTGCTCTTGAAAATACTTCTGTCCATTGCTGTCTTGTTGATTGTACACTTTTAGAGCAGCCAGCCAGCACAGGACTGCAGGAGAAAGGCTGATAAATTATTATAAAATTACAAAAAGCTGTACGTACTTTCTCAATATGGAAAATTAGTTATTTAGGGACTCTTTTTCACAAAATGTAAATGATCACCATGACACACAAGAAATTATGATTTCCCACCATTAGTGTCACTGCTGTTCAGAGATTGCCCCTTAATGTGCATACATTTCAAACTGGAAGCCACAGTTCTACCCTTTTTTGGGTACCCGAACTCCAGTCACAGAGGGACCTCTGGACTTTTGGATGGTGCAGCCAAGAAATGACATCCTCTAAACAGTGTGGAAGGAGGACATGGCAGGAGAACCTCAAACCAAGAGCCAGACTGGATGCTGGAGCAGTGAAGATGAGCAGCAGTGAGACTGCTGCATCCTCCACCCAGGAAATCTCACAAGGGAAGGAAGATACAGGTTGATTAACCCAAAGCATATCCTGAAAAAGTGGAAACTCAGTCCTAGAGTTTGAGCTCTAGATTATAATTATTATTCATCTAAATCCCATTAATGTATTCTATTACGAAGTATGTATCACAATAGTTCCAGCTACTGAAGCCAGAGGAATCTTTAAGAATCAAAGCTGTTCATTTAATGAGTTTGCAGAAGACTTCACAACATGTACACAGGTTGTGCTGAAATGAAATGTACAAAAGTTCTTTAAGTTAAGCAGCATCTTTGCTTGATTTTTCTTCTCCAGTGTGTGGGGAGTTAGGAGAAAAAAAAATACGGTTTTCACTCATCCATCAATACAAAAATATATTTTAACACTTTAAGAATTAGAAGTATGATAAATATATTTCAGCTAGTATGTATAAAGTACTGTTTGTACATTTATAAACAAAATTCAAACCTTCTTTTGTGAATAACCACATAGAGGAGTACAAAGTTTCTAATGGGAGAGAGGATTTACCTAGTGATAAGAGTTCAAAACAAGGAAGAATAAAATACTAAAAAAGTAAAAGTTGCTTACATAAAATCTAAATGAAAGGTTATGTCCATGAAACTCAGATGCCTAGAATAGGACTCATTTGCCCAAATTACTGGTATCAATGGGACCCAGGTTCACCAAACTCACCAGACAGCAGGAGTGAGGTAGGATGCATTCCACTCCTTTTTTTAGAGTTTAGAAAGCTGCTATATCTGCCCAATATTTACTGAATATAACAAAACAGAATATTAAGTACTAAAAACCTTAGAGCACAGCAGAATCATAAGGGGCTAATATTGCCTGGACACAGTAATTTACTTAAAATAGTAATAGTAAAACAGTAATTCACTTAAAATACTTATTTGGTACAGAAACTATTTTGAAGGGATGGAGTACATAAATGAGAGTATGATTCTCTGGTTTTCTTCTGGGATAGAAAAATCTAGCACAAGAACAATATTATTTTTTCCCCTCTGCATTCCTAACCTATGAGAGGAAACTCTAAAAATGTTCATCCTGACTTTCCAGCTCTGTCTACAACAGTCAATTGTCTCACCAGTCAATACAGTCCTTCTGCTTCCTCTTCCTCACGATAAGTATCTTGCCTCCAAACACAAGCTCACTGGAACAGAAAAAATTGGTTTTTTTCTTGCACTGCAAGGTCCAACTGACATGTAGGTACTTTGACAGCTATCCCCCATTCTGCTGCAAGGTTTCTTTAAGCCCATTACACCTCCACATCTCTTCCAACACAGTAGTAACTTGGTCTGGCTTCATCTGAACTTGTTTGCAGTTGGAGCAAGTATTTCAATATGTCATATAGCAATTCCAGAAATAGCATTGTTGTCCCTAAAAGCAGGATTCATCATCCAGTGTGCCATAAACCAATCTCATACACAGAGCTGAAGTATTTATTTAGTTTTTTGCTCAATGATTTGTGCTAGGTGGTAAATCCACAAAGATAGCACATTGATTCTCAAAACTTTATGTACATAATTTAGCAAATAAAGGAGTCATGGTATACCAGCTGCAAGTTACCTAACTCCCTTGTTAACCAGTATTCTTCCTTCTATTGGTTAAATGTTTCTCTTGCTTCTCATTCTTATTACCCTGCTTGATCAGTCATTCTCTTGAGTCTGTGGGTTTCTTGAGTCAGTGGTCATAATCTTACCCTGCTGGAATTACCTTTTACATAGCTGGGACTGATTTCAGCACAGTTAATGAGTTGGCTTTGTTACTTTTTTCTTCTCTCTGCCAAAGGTCTTTGAGGTCTGTCCACTATCAGTAGCATATTTTTTTCCCAAACTCTGCTGTAAAGCCCTAAACAAGCTAAGCAATACAATCTTTTCCCCCGCTTTGAGGCTATGAGACCTGGTTTTTGATTTGCTGGTAAGTCAAGACCCTGTTTCACAACCCCATTTACTTTCTTTGTAACTGTCTGGGTACATTATTAACCATCTCTGATTCTTGATTTATCAGCAGTGCCACCATTTACACAAAAGATTTACAGAAGCTCTCTCTCTGCTGCATCCTATGTATATGTAAGGATGCCAGCAGTTTTTCATTTGGCATTATTTCCATCTGTGTTTAAAAGACTCTAAAGTTACAGCTCTTCACAGATACAATTCTAGGTACATGGAGTGGAGAAACAAAAACAAAGTTTCTTTTAATTTTTCATATGTCTCCCCATGGTTATTTTGTTGCTTTCATCAAAGATATGGAAGGCACTTTCACTCAGTAAACAATCTTAAATGTCACTCTTAAGTGGTTAAACTATCTGCAAATAAAAAACCTACACTTGGTGTTTATATAAAGCTATTCTATTTTTGGTGTCCTTCAGACCTGTCTTTTCCTACTGGGTAAAATACACATTTTTGTCCTAATACGTGCCTGCTAAAGAATAGTAGGTAAGTATGGAAAAATATTGTAGTCCAGGTGTAGTGAATCTACTGCTTCCCGGATGTGCACCACATACACTCCTGTGATTCTTATCACAAAGACTGTGTACATGCAATGTATCTGAAGTCCTCCCAATACTGTCCACTTACTTCACAGCACATGTGCAAGTATTTCTGTCAAGAAAACACGCTAGTCTCACCCTTCTTATAAAATGAAGTTCCCACTGTTTGATGCCTGTGAACTATGCCTCGTGTCAGTTCAGCACTTCACTCCATGGTTAGACATGTAATTTAAACACCAAAGGAAATGTATTTTTTGCACCAGAACTTTTGTCATTGCTTAGTCCAATCTGGAAACAGAGGGATCAAGCAAAGTGTGAGCATTCATTAATTCCAGAGACCAAAGATTGTAAACTCTGTAGATCTCTAGACTATAGACAACTGTTCAAAATAACACTGCATCATTAGAGTACTTATGTTCTACAAGTAGAAAAAAAAAGCAATCAAGATAGAGCTAAAAGACAAATCTGCTTGCAGGATGAATTAATTCCGAAAAAGAATAACAATACTGTTAAATAAGAAATGACACAAATTTTTATTTAAACATGAAACAAATCAGATCACACACCTTTGGGAAAGAAGAAAACAATAATCTTTTCTTACTCTATTTTTTTCTAATCATGATCAAGACAGGAAGTACCAGCATTGAAATACAAAGAAGAAAACATTATTAAAAGTGATCTTGTGGTGACAGACATTTTGAAACTCCTTACTAAATATGCAAAATTACTCTAAAGATGTGTTTAAGTGCTTTATGTGTTTGATATGAAGTCTTTTATTTCTCTGACAAGATGAATAAATAAAGAGAGAATGAAGTATCTGTTAAAATAGATGTGCCTGTATTACACATCTGGTACTACGTAAGCCTTACAGGCAGGAGTTTTGACAGACCCCAGTGCCAGGCTTGGATACTAGTGGTCCAATGTGCAGCATAGCAGAGAAAAGGGAGATAACATGACCATTACCCCAGCCTGGAGCTCCTGCTTGCAACACCCAAATTATTCAGTGGATAAAAACACAAAGCAGACTCACTCTCCATTGCTTTCTAAGAAATGCTAATGATGAACAGGCTCCTGGCCTCGAAGACTTTTCACTTTCAGGGAAACACAGGAGCCTGGTAAAAGGGCTCTTTCAGACTGCCTGCCTCAGGTGAACCTTTCTGTTTGGCTCCTATGCTCTGGCATGGTCTCACATGGCTTTAAGACTCTTCCACTTCTTGACCTCTGCTCTTTGCTCCTGCTATAGGGGGAAAAAAACCACTGGTTGATTACTCAGGACTTTTTCTTCTTTTACAAAGCATCTTCACTGGGAGTATGAGCCCAGAAGAAACCTGAAATAATACCTGAAAACTGCCCCCAGACATTTGCTGGAAAGATGCTAATCTAAATCCACTTAGTCAGTTTCCTGCTTAATTTTCCAGTATGCCCATGCTCAGCAAGGATAATGTCTTCAGGCAAGGAAGTTTTGTGTCTCAGCAGAATGGTACCCTGTTGTCTTGGTTTGAAAGACAGGTATCTGCCAAGGAAGGTGGGAACCTCCCTTGGAATGGAGAGTATGACCCCCTTTCCTCTGGACTCTCCCCGCTCTTGGAGCACTTTCCCCTTTGGAGCAGTTCCGGTCACAGCCGCCAGGGGCGCTGGTGGCTCCCGGCCGGGCAGGGCGGGTGCGATGATTCCCCCGCGCCTGCAGGGGGCGCTGTGGCGCGGGCTCAGGGAGCACACGGGAATGGCGGCTGGGCCCAGACAGGAACTCAGGAGTGGCAGCAGCTGGTCACCATTGCCAGGCTACTGCACAGAGGTGGCCCATACAGGGACACCCCTCCTCCCCCCCAAAACGTCTGGGAAACGAATAAATTAATAAAGCAACTGGCAGCGCAGGAAAATCATAGCACTGGGATCTCGGAGTCCAACACACAGGAGTGGCTGCGGCAACACGCTGAGGGCAGAGGGTCTGGCAGGAGCCGATCCCGATGTTTCGGCACCACACGCACTGGTTCTGAGCTCTGAGTGGTCAGACGGCAGGGAAAAACAGCAAACCACTCCTTCCTCCCCCAAACCCAGAATCCAGACCAACCAAAAACCCAGCCCCAAACCTCCAGAATAACCCCCTCACCTTTTGTCTCCTGTTACCACTTGCAACCTGCTCCCAGTCAAGGCCATTTCAATGGAGTGTTGTGACACCCAGCTACATCTTTTGTTTTCTTAAGTATTGATAGCTATTGTTTCCTAGCAATATATGGGACAAAATTCCATGAGGGAAAGAAACAAAAGGGAAAAATCCTAACCCCCAACACCTATTTTCTCACAAATAAGATGTTATATTTTTCAAAATTGTTATTTAAGGTTTTGAGAAACTATGCCTCACTTTTTAAAATTTTAAAGGTTTATTGAACCACAACAAGGGACCGAGTAAGGAAAAAGGAACAACGGTGGGTGCTTAGCTGCAGCCACAGGCACACTGCCCACACCCATAACAATCCTTATATATGCTATTGGCAAGCCAACCCCCTGGTAACCCAACCCTCCCCACACTCACGCGATGTCACTTTTCCAACCCACCTCCTCCTTCGTCCTGCCTCTCAGAGTCTGTGCAGTCCTTTGTGCTTTGTCTTTCCCAATGGTCAGAGATCAACTTTCAACATTACAAAACTCAGATAAAAAACACCAGATCTTAACAGAACTTCTTTCAATCCTATAGCATACATGTAACATTCCCACGAGCCAACATCACACTATCCATTTATTACAAAGTGATTGCACAGCAGCTCCAGGGTGCTATGTGCCTCACTAGCAGACAAGATACTTCCCTGTCCTAAATATAAAACAACTGTCCTGTGTTTAAATTTCAAAAGCCTAGAGAGACAGCGAAGTCTTAGCATCTGCATGCAGAGATAGACTTGCTGGCATGTATTTGCTAGAGAAATTGGATGAAAAATCTTTATCCGAACTCAACATATCTACTTGAAATATATGGAGATTATGTATAAACCTTGGCCAGTTGTACTTTTTTCTGCAATCGTTTTAATACACATCACCGCCATGGTAACATTTCTGAGTCTCCACAACCTCTAAAAGATTTATATTTATGCACTATATTTTTCTTAGACAAGTGGTCAACAAAGTCTCAGAGGAGATAAATTACATGCTTCAGACCACCTGAGAAGTCTGGAGCAAGGCAAGACTTTGCACATCATCCTTCTCAGCCCTCTCATCTGCCTGTTTTCAGGGAATCAGAAATAAAATATACAAAGAGCAAATTGCCCGGAGCAATACCACCCCAAATACAAATATTTACATGAATAGTTTTGCATAACATATTCCTAATCTGGTAGGATATTTCACCCTTTCAGCTCCTCTCTGCTTCAGGTTAAGAATACTTAAAATTGCCAGAATTTTGGGGCCTTTCTGTCTACAAAGTAGATTGTGCATGTGAATGTCACCAGGTGCTGCTGACAGTACAGGACCTACCTCATTGCTGTAGCAGATGAGGCTGTGCACTCTTTGGTTTTACATATGTAAACCACGTGCTTAGTACCAAGTGGATATATTTTCTCCAATGCAAATGAAACCATTTCAGCTTCTGCCTATGACTTCACACATTTGAAAAATCAAAGTGACCCATTAAGGAAACTAAATGATCTTTAAAAAGCTAATCACTCATCTCTGTTTTCCTGGAATTTAAGGAAGGGAGGTAAAAAACAGAATTATCTAGCTATGACTTGAAAGTATATAAAATGGGAGAAACTAAAATAGTTGCCAACTCTCACAAGAAGAAACGTAAGAAGAATGTCAGCTAACTAATGTATTGCTTCAGGGACAGAAGGATTATGCTTCTCTGCTTGACAAAATTGTCTCCACCTGGACAGATTTCCAATTGTGTCATCCACATGAAGGGGAGCATTACTAGACTAATTACTAAGGTCTACAAAGTAGTCAGTGACATTACTATCTAAACATATTCAGTGTGGAGTATGACATTTAAATCAGGGAGGAAAGAACCTGTAAGACTTTGAGGGCTGCAAATCTTTCCAGCTATTTTGGAAATACCAGTTTTCCCCATATGTCATACCATCACATTCTTCCTAACAGAAAGTCCGGTTGCAGTCCAGTTACCTCTCTAGCAGGAGTAGCAAGGGACTAACTCATTGCAACTGTTTTTATCTAGTGCAAGCAATGGTCCAGAAAACTTTAGCAGAGTTCTTGAATGCGTGGTATCAAGGCATTTCAGAATGAAGATGCTTCATTTGAATTTTAAACTTGAACCTGCAATATTTAATAGCTCTCCTGCTTTCCTAAATTTTCTTAAGTATTATTTGATTTCTATAATGCAAAAAAAAAGGTCTCAGTAAAATAATACAGTTTGGCAAAATCAAGGCAATTTTACTTTGACTTCCTTTATTTTTCTGTCTTGCACAGCGAGTTAAAAAATTCCAGTCAAATCTACCATTTTTGCTCCAATCAAAAAANGTAAAATAATACAGTTTGGCAAAATCAAGGCAATTTGACTTCTTTTATTTTTCTGTCTTGCATTTAGAGTTAAAAAATTCCAGTCAAATCTACCATTTTTGCTCCAATCAAAAACAAACAAACAAACAAACAAAAAAACCAACAAACTCTGCTTATAAAAAGGCATTTTCAAGAAGAGGTCTCTGTCAGCCTTTTTACATATATTAGGTCACTGCATTGTACACAGCTCTGCCCCTTAAATTTTCAACTTGTAAAACCCTGCTGGAAACAGAGGTCAGAACCACTGATGAAGGGAGCAGCTTGTGTAGCAATAACAAGATGTGGGACTAACAACGTGTTTATCATTTTTTGAGGGTGACAGTATACTTTTTTATTTGCCATTAATCTAACCTTTGCAGGTAAAGCAGAATATACTGTCAACAATTACAATTCTGTTAGCATAAAATACCATCATTTACCCCTTAGGTGCCACACATCACTCCTTGCCATGCCTCTACATGGTGACTACACCTCTCCTAATAAAATAACTGGCACTGACCAATTAATTAATATTCACTGACACTGTCAGCCAGTTTTCTCTGCTGAGAGATAACTAGTTGGAGACAGCAGCACTTGGGAAGGAACAGACAATGAGGATTATCCATTGGCTGTCCAACAGCAAGCAGTCTTCCCTCAAATAAGTGAAGATGTAAACACATACTTCAGAGTTACCATCGTGTAAAGAAGGTGCTGCTGCCAATTCAAGCTGCTACACAGTTTTGAAGATAAAGGCAGACATGGCCCCAAACAAGACCAATTGCTAGCTGAAGTAATCAAGGTAGCAAACACCACACACCTGTTTGCTACCTTGATTCCTCTGAACAAAAACAACAAGTCAGGCTGCAGCCTGAGCTCAGTGACCTTGCTAGGTAAGCCCCACCTATGAACATGAGTGCAGCATCAGCGGTCCAGGAAGTCCTTCAGGCTCAATTTAAATTTTATCACAGCCATGATTTTAAAACATCATTTGCTTTAATCAGTATAATTGTTCAGAATGCAAGTGCACACAGCCAGGGGTGAGTAATGCCGGTGTGAAACACACAGAGTAGAAGATAGAAAATCTTCTAAGTGTGCCAAAACACTTTGCTGACACTAGCCAATAACTAGGTACTGCATTTTTCTATTTGCAACAAATTCTCTTCCTAGTCTTTGCAACTGCTTTTTATGTTTTCCAAGAAAGAAGAGGGCCCAAGTCAATGTTTTGAATCATGAAGCCCAGTTTCAGGACTTACATAAATGCCACTGATACTAACAGAATTGTTTCTGGTTTTCTGAGTTATGAATCTGTATAAACACAAAGAAATTTATATTCTGGAGCTGTTTAACCTTCCCTTTTTGCACAGCCATTAATACTTTTTTTCTTTTATTTTGTTGTTGTTGTTGTTTTGTTTTGCTTTATTTTGTTTTTGGGAGTTTTTTTTTGTTTTGTTTTTTGTTTCCTAGCTGCCAAGTCTTGCACAGTTCTATGTGTGAATTTATGCAAATTTCAGAATGTGCTAATTCACATATTTGCAAATTGGCAAGTGATTGGCAAACATGTAAATGAGCTCATTTAGCCATTTTCCTCTTTCATTAAAATTTAGTTTTAGTACACCCTTCCCCAAGTTATGGCAATGAGGAGAATGTAATGCAACTGCGCGGATCTTGTAGTGGTTTGGCTTAGTGTAACCATGTGCCCTGAGTATGGGAAGAATGCTAAAAAACAGCATAGGCTGCTAATGCACTAAAAAGATCTCCAGATGTGATAGGAAAGCATCAGGGGAGTGCTTAGAACAGCTGCAGATGTATCAGCAGTAAATGGGTGTGGATGTGATCATGTTTAGAGTGGTCAACAGCTGAGATGTCTTGAGGGTGCAAGGCAATTCTGGCTGTGAGGGATGCTAAAGAGCTGCTTTCATTGCAAGGGACCAGCAGTTTGGAATATAGTTGATTACCCCAGATGAGGGAAAGTCTGACGGGGAAGGGTATGCATCAAGAGGTATGGTGATAAAAGTCACCTCTTGATTCTTCTGGTAGAGCCTAAGATTTTGCTCTAAGATAGGCAAGCAGGAAAGGAAGTAGGAGTGGATATGTCAAAACACCCAGGCTCCCACTTGGTGTTGCTCTGACCTAAGTAGCTCCTTTGGGACCCATCTCTCAGGAGCTCCTGGCAGTAGCTCCTGCAACCTGCAAATTGCCGGTCACAGTGAGGGTATAGCTGCTACATGGGGCTGAGCAGTGCCAAATGTTCGGCGGTAAGCAACCCCCTTAATTTTCCCTCTTGCCAAGAGTAACTTACTGCTTTTACATGAAGGGTAGTGGCTCATGGAGAGAATGCTACTCTTCAGTTTTTCCCACTAGTCACAGCAGAGAAAAGCTGGGTGCAAAATGTATGCTGCTGTAAGTTACCACCAGCATTTCCAAGGTTTAGGGGAACCTCTGATCTTCTCCCTCTATTTGCCTGAGCCAGAAGATGCTTGAAGCCCTTGAGCATTATCTGCTAAATCATGCTTTATAAAGAAGCTCCCAATGCTGGCTGCTAGCCAGCACTAGTTACGTCACTTTATCTCAAAACCAGCATGTTTGTAGAAAGCTATACCATGTCTAAAAGTGAGATGCCTGGTAATTTTGGGTGACAAATTCAGCAGAGAGTAGAAGTAAAAGGTTAAACAAACCAGGATCAAGAAACCAAACAGGAAAAAAAATGCCAGAGAAAGTGGACAGTTTATCTTCAAATAATCTAGAGCAGCTTGCCCTTGAATTATCTAAATTAGCTTCATTACCTTCTTTCATATGGAAATATTGCATGAACAATAATCTTTCTGTGGCACTCAGGTAGTTAAATCCACACAATTTGCTTTTTGAAGCTTGGATTTCGCTGACTTTATTTCAAGCAATCAAAAGTATCTAATTTGCATTCACATTCACATTAGTGGTCCATATGTTGGCCCTATTTAAAAGCTATATGCTGCATTCATTATGAAATACTTGGCTTCCCAGTTTTATCCTTTTGCTTTGAAATTATTACGATAATATTGCAGCTTTTCTTTTTAGGCTATTTTCACATATAAGGGGTTTTGTGTGATTTGTGTCTTTTTCAAAGTCTTCCAAGGGAAGGGCTTTTAAAATTTTGTTTACAGTGTTGTATGGGAACTTGCAAATTGGCAAAATATCTCTCTGCCATCTTTTAACACAACCACATATTATTCCTCCTACCTAAAATTTCATTAAAATATCAGGAGTTCAGTTGATCTCTGCATAAGATTTCAGACCACATGCAACAACATCAATGCCCTTCACAGTTCATCATGCTACTCACTGGACTAAATCAGTCTTTCATAATGATAACATTTAGCTTCATTACATTATTGTTCTTAAGTTTCTTTTTCATTATAGAGCACAGAGTAAGGCATCTGCTTTTTAAGGAGTTCATAATCCAAATGCAATAAAAGTAAATGCACATAACTGAAAACCCTGAATCAGTATCAGATGAAATACCCTGCCTATGGCCACATAAAGACTGACAGACACAAGAATTAAATCAAGGTCTTCCAGAATGTTCTGCTCTGCCTAGGATAGAAAACCACCTACCATATACTCTTACCTATCTCATCAGGTCATTTCTTTTCAGTACTTGCTATCATGCATGCATTAATACCAACACCATGTTTTACTTCCAGAATAATGTTTTTATTCACTGGCTTAAATATTGAACATCTAATGCTCATAGTTTGAGAAACAAACTCTATTTACCCTATTTCTTCCCATAGAAAATACTGATAGGTTATTTCCCCTTGGAGACTGATCCTCATACCCCTGAAAATTTGAAAAATAAACTCTTTTCTCATCTGCATGTTCACTGTGGCTTCTGACATTTAGAAAATCCTTTCCCCTTCCTCCAGAGAGCCTTTGGAAGCTCTCTTGACAGCCTAGAAGGTGAAATATAATAAGTTTTTGGCTATGAAATGAACATCACAAAAGGGTATCTGTTGAGTATGAGACAAATAACCTGAAGTAAACACTTCAAAAGAAAAACAAAACAACAACAACAAAACTCCATTAAAATGTAGTAATCATTTAAAGAATTATATCCTTCATTGGTCTTAAATCTTTACATGAAATGTGTTTAAGAAAGAGTTTATTGGATAGGTGAAAGAGAAGCAGAAGGTTGATTAAACTAATTGTTTCTGAGGTGGGGAGTTTAAAGTTATTAGGTTTCTCAAACTCTTGCTTGAGTCAGTCTCAAACTGACACCATTAACAAATTTACATAGTACTCCTCAGAATGAGTTGCTGTTAATGGTCAAATTCATTTACAATTACTTCCCAAGTACAGGGACTACATCTTTCATAATAACAGTTGCATATGGGAGGAGCACGAATGGAAGCCATTGGGTTACAACAGCACCCATCATGAAATCAGAAATTCAAGGAACAATCTTCAAATCCCACCTGGTTATGGAGAAATGTGAGAAGAGACCTTGAGTATCCTATTATGAGAAGGGAAGGGAAGG